>VXBQ01015999.1:1024455-1055276 GCA_013400175.1 Phainopepla nitens
CTGCCGCTTCTTCTTTTATTTATTTTATTTATTTTCTTCTTTTAAATTGGGAAAGATATAAGTGATATGGGACCAGAGCTGTCAACTCGGGAAGCTCAATCTTCTCAGCTTCAGGCAGCAAGTTGCAGTTCCTATAGCTAGTATCGCATGAAAGCAGTGCCTCATCACTTGGTGTGTCTCATGCCAACTCTTAAAATTAAGTTTGGTATGAATGAAAGTAACCACCCTCTCTGTTCTTCTGTTGCTCTCTCTTGAAGCAATATAAAACTGTGGCATTTTCCCGTGTTTTCAAGCTGGAGTGGCTTGGGTTTTAGCCATAAGCAATGGCAACATAAAAAGTAGTCACAACTGTGAATAAAACACAAGAAATATTGCTCAACCCTGGAGATTCTTCCATCACACTAAGAAGATCAACTGCAATTTAAATAACACTAAAATTTTAATGTAGTCTAAACAAAGACAAAGAAAATCTCAGCCTAAATATTGCCACATTATGTTTATCATGCCAACTCACTGCAGTATTTCAAAAAAGGAACAATTCAGCTGAAGGGCAGCAGTGGGAGTCAATAATTCAGATGCTGTTTATTACTCTGAAAGACTCTAGTTGGGTACCCTTGGGCAAGTCACTCCACCTCTCCATGGCTCTGTTTTCTTCCTCATAAAACAGATAAATGTGCTTGCTTTCTTCACAAGGGTGTTGAGAAGTTTAATTAATTAATTAGTTTCATAACTACTTTTAGATCCTCGGGTACATCGTTCTACAGAAGTGCTAAGTATTATTTCAACTAAGAGTTTCCTTACAGTGTCCCCTCACTTATATGTGTTTTTTTAAGTGACCTATATTAGTTAAGTTTTTAGGGGAAGTCAACAAAGTAGCAGTTTTGAATTGAGATTGTCTTGACTCTGTAAACTTCTCTGAGATGTAAAACTGAAATATACTAACTACAGTGTATTTCAATGGAGCAGAGCTACTTAGCCGTTAAAAAAATGTCATCTTCTTGTTATTCAAAGTTAGAGCTTGCTTTTGTTGCTTTGTTTGAGGTATTGTGATGTTTTGCATTTTGAATTGCCATAAGAAACACCTGAGTGCTCTTAAGATAATAAAAGAGAAAGATATGAGAATAGTTTATAAACACATCTGTATTCTCTTCTGTGAACACTGACCCCAAAAGACACTTGGTGCTGATTTTCCACTACACATTGATATACAATCTGCTTTACAACCTGTTCTTTGGTTATACAGAATGTTAGAAGAAAGGCAATTATTGGTTCAGTTTATGCTTTTCTATGGTAAAAGTTGATAGATTTTGGTTGCCTAGGCAAACTCAGTTTTTATTGCAGTGTATATTAGTTATTGTAACTAGATATTGAGTAAATATCTGCCCTACAATGGAGAGGAAAATGTATTTTGTTACCTGGCCAAATGTTAGATGTGATTTTTGTAGGTTGCATACAGTTATAAGTAAAAATGAGTAGCTGAAAGCAGGTTTTAGGGTGATATCTTGGGTTTGCTAATTTTTAAAGGCTCATGAGGTCTCTGTCTACCATTTCTTTTCCTCAAAGGCAATAACACAAGGTACAAGCATTTTTAAAACTGAATTCAAATAAAACCTAGGTCAGTGGTGGTAAAAAGTCCTTCATATAACCAGGCAGATGTTGGATTGTGAATGAACATAGGAAGTTAAGTAGAGAAATGATCACATCCATCAGTACCCAGCAGTCTGAGCAGTGAAAACTGGGCTTAAATGAGGAGGTAAATGTTCAAAAAACAGAAATGTCCCTTCTTTCAGAAGTGATTACATTTAACTAAAATTCAGTCACATTCTTAGGCTTGTGTATGGAAACTTGCACATCTGGCACCCACAGCATACTATAGCAATGAGCAGAAATAAATCTAGTTACTACTGCTATTGTTGCTGGATATTTTGCAAGAAATAAAGCCCTTTGAGGGGGAGGGAGGTGCTGAAGGAATTTAAAAAAAAAAAAAAAAAGGAAAAACCAGCTTTCTGTAACCATTGTTTTCTTGCTTAGTCTTGGTAATCCAAGTGTGTGGTGAGTGAAAAAGGTTATGACTTTTTCTTAGCAATTTGTATTTAATTGGTAAATATGACATCTCAGCAGCAAGTTTGTCCTGGCTGTTCTCACATGCTTTGCTGTCTCCATTCAGCTGAGGTAGATCAAAGAGCGTAGTTACAGCACTGTATTCTCCTAAAGGTGTTAAACCATGATGCCAGTTTGTGTTCAAGGCTATGGCCACATACTTAATATAAATAATTTAGTGGATTCTACATTTGACTCCCTTTGAGCCAGTTTTCTGTTCATATGGGTAAACTTTGTACTGATGTCTCTTAGCCCAACTGGGATAGGGTGAGGTGCAAGAGTGCTGCATTAGTGAACCCCCAAACCCTTGTGCACTGCACTTTGAGCAGATTTGGCTAGGCACTCGGGATGAGAAGTGGGCAGAGAAGCCTGCTAGGAAAAAGGAAATTTAGGAAATGCCACCAGAGATCTCTCTCATGAATGCTTTGTCAGTAAAAGTTTAGCAGAAGTGAAATGTTGGTAACCGAGAGCTGACCAAAGGGGTCTGGTCATTTTGGGAATCACATGAAGGACAGAGCACTGGAGGTATTTTCTCACGTTAGGTGCTGGCATGACCCTTTCATCTACTCTTGGGACATGATCAGGTGCAGAAGCACAGGCACAATGTGACTATTATGTACACAGTCTGAAATCACCTTTGTTTGGTCTTTCTTTCTGTTTTTCCCCTTGGTTAGACTCAGAGTATACAGGAGGAATCAGCAGCAGCATTATTTAGAGTGGGCAAAGGATTGTAGGGACCCTGGTCAACTTTGGTAGGTGTTGGATCTCAGTACAAGAGAAATGTAATTTTAACATACAAGTTTTTACCATGGTTGGCCTGCTTTATGTTTTTATTTTGGGGGGAGTTTTTAATCAGAAATATTAAAAATGCTGAACATTTTATATATACCTGGTATGCCTTCTTCAGACTAATAAACTGGCTGCCTGGAGTTGTTAAAGTATTTTGAAAAGTTTTTCACGAGCATTTCTGTGGATATCACGTTCCTTTTAATCATATCCTTGCAATCATGGTTCATCACACTTTTTACCAAAATGATCTTTCCAGTTTCAGTTCTGCTATGAGAGCCATGCCTGCACAACTTACAGTCAGAAATGAGATCATAAGATTCTAAATTTCAAAGTTAACCCATAATTAAATGGTTGTGTAGACGCCTGCTCACAGATTGCTCATGCACACCGTGAGCAGCTATGTTTTGCAGGAATAATGTAGCCATTTAACTCCATCTGCAGTTGAGGCTTATGTCCTTGAAAATGTAATGACAACTTTTTTCAAGGCTTTTGTTAAGGGTATTCGTGGGAGCACTGAGGACAATAATAGCCCTGAAGGAACTACAGGACAATACAATTTGTTGTCTGTCCAAGTTTGCACCCTGAAAAAAGCAGTTGCATCTGGGTACATGTATATTACATCTATGGAGAGAGAGAGGAGCTATGTGCTCTCTCTCTGTGGAGAAACCCTAGATAATGAGATGGCAGTAGAGGTAACAGACAAATTGTATCAATAATAATGAACAACACACTCATCTGTAGAAAGTGGCAGCTACCAGGAAGAGTGGTACAAGGAAGGGTGGTACAGTTTAGGTCTACAAACACAGTGATGTTTATCCTGTAACAAATGAACCAGTGTCTCTTCTGTATGAGTGCATATTTGGGGTCTGCATACTCACACTCTAAGATTATCTGTAAATAATATAAAAGCAAGTGTTGGTTTAAATTGCATATAGTACAAACTGCTTAGGTTCATAAATTGACTAGCGTCAGCATCTTTGGACTTTGCTGGTGTTCCTGTATGCTGTCACAATAATTTAACATATATGAATGCCTTGGTTTTATCTCAGCTGGCAACTCAGCCCCACACAGCCACTTGTTCACTCCCTTCAGTGGGATGAGGAAGAGAATTGGAAGAGTAAAAGTGAGAGCACTCGTGGGTTGAGATACAGTCAGTTTAATATATAAAAGCCACACAAACCAGAGAATTCATTCACCTCTTCCCATGGGCAGGCAGGTGTTCAGACATCCCCAGGAAAGCACAGCTCCGTCACATGTAATGGTTACTTGGGAAGACAAATGCCACAACTCCGATCACGTCTCTGTTTCTTCTTCTTCCCCAATATTGTATGCTAAGCATGGCATCATAAGTTATGGAATATCCCTGTGGTCATTTGGGATCAGCTGTCCCGACTGTCCCCTCCCAACTCCTTTTGCATCTTCAGCCCCCTTGCTAGTGGGGTGGGGGGAGAGGCAGAAAAGTTCTTGACTGACTTTATACATCTTGACGTGTATAAATGTTGCTCAGCAGTAACTAAAACATTCCTAAATTATCAGCACTGCTTCCAGCACAAATCCAAAACATAGCCCCGTACTAGCTACTGTGAAGAAAATGACTGCTACCCTAGCCAAAACCGTCACGATGAAAATAATGATAAAATATGAATATTGTTTTGTGTGCAACACTTGAATCATAAACAGGATATGGAGATGTAGATAAAACGAGTTTTGATCCCATAGCAACTGAAGGATATGATGCATTTTAGAATTCCTGTCTATTAATATGAAGTCCTGTGGAAATGCTTCACAAATAAAAATATTTTATATCTTCAGCTACTCAAGTTTGTAGATATAGATGCAGAGAGTGAGACATGGTTTTGTAAAACGACAGCGGAATCACATAATTTGTTTACAACATCTTGAAGACAATTGAATGAAGGACAATTAAAACAATAAGTAGGGAATATTAAAACTGTTAATTATACATAGTCAAGAACAACAACTGAGGGGACTTAAAACATTTACAAGTATTTGGAAGAGCAATGGTCAAGGCCAGCAAAGTAGTGTTATTAGAAAGAGAATAAAAGTTAAAGTCTGAAATGAAAACACTTGTTTTGGTATCAGAATCTTCTGGTGTTGTAATGAGCTTCCTCAGAAGTGAGAGAAGAAGAATGGCATGCAATTCCCTGGGGTGGGTTAGGCACAAGGAGGAATTCTGGCAGCAGTATATTGGCTTTGCCCTTTTGCATGTATGATTATTTTTTCCTGTCCTTTATTTGCACCTCCTGGGTATTGCCTTCAACATGTGAAGTTTTTCCAGTTCCTCCTGAGCTCCATGACTGTACCACTGGATCCACACAGAGGCTCCAGTCTGCTCCAGGCATGCTGTTCCCTTGCTCCCTTCTTGTGATGGACTGTGGGCTGCTCTCAGAGGAAACCCTAAACATCATTCCTGATACTCGACACCAAAGGTTCACAGCCTTACTGACCCCAAGTGGGTTTCTCTGCAAGGGCCAGGAAGATGAGTTATTTCTCAGCGGTTGCCAAAAGAATATCGTTTCACCACCTGGATTGTGCAGGAGCCTTTGTTCAGTGTTTCTGAAGTGCCTGGTGCTGTCATAGTCCTAAACCCTAGAGGTGCCCTACGTGCTGTATGTAGTAGTGTAACACGTGCATGAGCGGTTTGCTTGACTTCTGGGACATTAATGGGGCAGACAAAGGTAAGGGAGTATGTCCGCTTGGCCTAGATGAAAATTCTCAAACTGCCTTCCTATAGTGTTAACATCTGTGAAAACACTTCTAAAGTGAAAAACAAAACCGAATTTTAATTATTGAAATGGCCTTTTGAAATTATGTCAGCACAGAACACAGTGCTGGTGTTCTAGAAGGAGTCTTTCTCTGGTAGTTTATAGTTTTAAGCCTTTAATAGTAAAAGTGATTGGGTTTTCATTCACTGAATGTGGATGCCTTAACAGGCATGTCCGTACTAGTTGGGAATGATCATCTGCAGGATTCTAGATATCAAAATTGCTTCCTTACTCATTCTGCAGAGTGAGGTATGGAATAAAAGACTCCAGTAAGGGTTAGGAATACTAGTGTTAGTGCAACCAAAAAATTACCAAGAAAGCATTTTTACAGGAGGATAAATTGTAAAATAGAAGTAAATTCTGAATTCCCAGATTATGGTTTGGACATGCAGACAATTTAAATAATTTTTTTGCTGGAGGCAGAGAGAAGGTTATGCATTCAGTGTGCGTGTGTATGCCCTGTTAATTTACATATACAGTGATAGAGTAAACAAATCAGCTTTTAACTGGAAGGAATCAACAGATGAAACTTCCATCACAGATGTCTTACACATCGTACTGTGAACTTATAAAAAAAAAAGTATTTTGCAGTTATTGTCCTACCTTCTAACATGGTGGAGAATGAATGCAACCTTCCATTCTCCTGGAATTAGGGTCTGACATGGCTGTGTACTGCTCTACACAGATCCATTTAATTTTGTGTTAGATCAAAGGACAGACACAAGTTTAAATCTTGACTGCTGACATGATCTCATATACTGATAATCCCTATAGGAACTGGCTGTTTCTGGTTGCCATTAGGAATTTCATAGCACAGCTGTTAGTCAGACATAAAAGTAGATACAAGTCTTTCAAGGCATTTCAGATCATTTCAGAACAAGTGCAGTACTAACACCTGCGGGGTACCTGAGCTGCACTTTATTTATGGCAGATGTAATTCTGAATTATATTTGGGATTTCAGTATTTAAGTTTTGAAATACTTTTGAAATTATATAATTGTAGCATGTTTTTCATAGTGAAAAAAACCAGAGGAAGAAATGAAGTAATGTCCCCTGGTGGTTAAGGTCGTAATAGGTGTTTTTCAAGTTTAAAGCAGTGATTTTTACACCTTCACAGTATTTTTACTGGAGAGCCAGATAGTCACTGGTTTTAGCTCACCAACCAAAAGGTGGGTGAAGGACTCCTGACTGCTCCTGACTCTTGGCAGGTTGGAGTTTCCCACCCTGGTGTCCTGCCTCATGGCTTTGAAAGAGTCTCAGCAGTACTGCTTGTAGAAGCTATACAACTTGGGACTTGGGACTTCCGTAGTAGATTTATTGTGATTATTACAGCACAAAGATAAGCTTATAGTTTGGTTGGTTCTGCTTCATCTGACACCTAATTTAGCTGTGTTGGATATGCTTCTCTGGAACCAAATGGCAATATATGTATGGGAATTAGTCTCCGTTGACCCTTTCACTTCTCTGTTTTCATGGACTTACCCTACATTTTTTAGTACCAGAATATAATTGGATTCAGTTAGAAGGAGAAATTGCTCTCCCGTTTTCAAATAGTTTTGCAAAATATTTAGATTGGTGGTAAAACCAAATTTGTTGAACAAAACAGCTCTTCAGTTGATGTACCTGTCATGATTTTAGCGTACTACCATTATATAATGTTGCCAGAATTTCCAGCTGATAGATTCCATGTTAGATTCCGCTCCTCTCATCAGCAGCAAAGTCAATTGCAATGTGTGTGAAAAGATATTTCAGATATTTGGACAAAGTGGGAAAAAAAAAAAAGAAAGAGATCCTACAGAAGTTTGCTTTTCTCTTCTGTGATCTGACTTAGCCCTTCTTGTGTTACATTTTGGCAGTTGTCAGCATTTGGACAAAGAGTTGCACATCCCTCTCCATTTAATGGAGCAATATTCCACACACATATCATTGCAATGTTACCTACTAATTTCACAGTTTTGGTAGGACAGCAGCTGTTTCTGGTGGTTGATCATTTCTTGTTGAAATGTCTATGACTTTCTTACCTGTTTTAGCACTTGATTCTAAAATTGCTTATTTTAGTTTTTATATCACTTCTTGTAATGTAATTTGTGACAAAACTGTAGTGACACTTGTTCAAAATGAAACTGTATGTTATAATATGACAAGCATTGAAAAGAATTGAGTAAAAAAAGTTCATTCTCACTGTCAATCATTTATGAATGGCAAAGAAATTCTGAAATTTAAGTCCATGCTGACTCAGAGGTCATTTTCTAAGGTAAAAGTTTGCACACTGAACCTGAAGATTTGATTTTCATCAGTATGGTGGAACAGATTTTTCTTTAAATATTTGAACACATTTCGTAGGCAAACGTTTGTTTCTCAGGTATCTCAGGTAACGATAATGAGAACTGTAGCCTTTGTGGAAAATAGTAGCTTCCCAGAAGAAAACAAAGAGTCTGACGTGTTCATGTCCCAGCCTTGGGCTCTGGGAGGATCTTTTATTCTGAAACCTGAGTAATCTGTGGTGTTGTAATGCCTCCAGTTTGTGGAGGCATTACAGTGGGCAGTTTTAGTCATCTGAAATCCCTCCTTTTTTGTTTCTGACTGTAAATGTTGACAAGGTGCCCGTGTCAGAGATGGGTCATGGCTAGCGTGGGAGATACCAGCAGAGACACTTGCAACTTGTGCTTTTTAAGAAGTGATAGAAGTTTGGTACCAGGAAAAAGCAGCTACAAGGCAGAGTGACTCTTCCAAATTAATACTACAGAAAACCACAGTTCTTTTCCTGTTTTGAATTTTTAATCACCCACAAGAAGGTCAGATTGCTTCAAAGACAGCTGTGCAAGCTGGTGATCCTAACAGTGCTATCATTTCCTCTCCCTCCTCCTCTGCCCCTCTCGCACTCCTCTGCTCTCACTGATGAAGCAACATTTCTGTGCACATGTGGCAGGAGTAAATGGGCCTCTCTTTTCTTTTAAATAGTTTATTTGGTAAAGTTATCTGTATGAACCAATGTTTAGTTTAGTTAGTGGTTTCAGTTTTACAGTACGTTTTTTTTTTCCTACAGCTGAACATCTACCAGTTGATGCAGATGGGGTGAACTAAAATTGTTAAGATTTAATATGTTTTGGGTGTTCTTTTCTGGAATAACTTATGTTTTTTACTGTTTGTTTGTGCTGGCAGTGGACTGGAAATCACGCAAAATGCTCTTTCAATCTAGAACTAAATGACAACATTTTCAAAGCACACTGTATAATAGCATTTTCTTCTATGGGCAAGCATCCTTCATTTTCCTTTTAATTTTTAATATTTAATCAGATCATGGTTTCCTAACTGAATAGAATCCCCTCATTTTCAGAAAAGGTTGAGTTGCTTGGTAGAGTCTTTCTTGGAAGATGTGACTGCTAATGATGCAGTGTAATATGAGAGTAAGAAATTCCTTTAGCTTTAAAAAATGGTATTGTGAGTGCACATTAAGTGATCAGAAGGCCAAGACTCCAATTCTTTCAAGCGAAAGACTTGCTTGAACAACTGTAGTGGGGTTTTTTATTATTATGACAAAGCAGTTTTTTCATCAATTAAAAAAAATTGCATCATGTTTCAACCATGATTTATTGCTTTGGCTGGTTTTTACCTCCTTCCTGTCAAAATATACTTGTTGTATAGTTTCCTTTAGCACAGAGAGAATACAAGTAGATTTGAGTATGTCTGGATAAACTATGGTGGATGTGTGGTTTTGTGTATGTGTATGTAGTGAGAGACTACGTAGACATAGTAAAAGTGTTACCAAATAAACCAGCCTGTGATAATGTGTCCTGTAACAATTGGTTTACATCCAGAATAGGACAAAATTTAATACAAAAGGTATTAAAATACTATGAAAATGTCATCTTCCATTACGCTCTCTTTAAGCAATTATGCTCCTTGCTGTAATAGATAAATTTAAGCAGTTACAGGGTACAATATTATTTGTGCCCTAGGTAGGAATTCACAAGAAATGGTGTATTTCTTGTCCAAAGATCTTTGCCTCACAAATTAATTTTAGGATCTGAGCACAAAAATCTACAGGGCACCCAGTAGTCATGAAGGGTCCTTGTCTGTCAAAGTTTTCTCATGTTAATGACTTTGTTGAAACAGGATGTGGATCTCTAAATAAGGTTTTAGCAGCCTCAGTTTCTATTAGAAAATGTTGGCTATGGAATAGGGACCTGTGGGGAGAAGTAAAAGGTTGCTTTGTACTTTAACTTCCGCCAGGTTTTATGACTGAATCCTATAAAACAGGTTTTTGATGGGAGAAAAAAAATGTATCTGTTTTTAGGTCTTCTTTCCTTCTATTTCTCCTTTTAATAATTGAATACTACTGCTCATTATTTACATAAAACTGTCTCACTTGAGCCTGCTTTCCATAACCTTTTCCCTCGCAAGAATTCTAGGAATTTGCTGGCTTTCCTCAGGGGGATCTTGGCCATGTTTTATCTGTGACTTTAGGCCAGATAGTTGGTAATTTCTACAAAGTAACTTACTATGTTTAAATTGCATTTGCCTCTGCATAGATTTCCCATTTGAGCACATTTCAGGAAGTTAAAGTACGTAGAAGAATATTCATTTTAATTCAATGTGCAGCCTTCTTGGTAACTGGCAATAAATCTCGACATGTAAAATGGAAAGCCCCTTGGAAAAAAATACGAATAATGCAAAACCCTAAATGCCCAGAAGGCAAAGTATTTCAGCTGTTTTTTCTAAGACTCTGCCACTTACTGTTTCCCTTTTTGACTCCTGACTTGCTCTTTTTTTTTTCTTTTAAATGAGGACGTGTCAGAACCAGAGGCCTTAAGCCCTGTATAAAGTGACCCTGGAGCAAACCTCCAGCATTCCTCGTCCTTTCCTGTCTCCAGCTGCTAACATCAGCCAAGGCAGCACACAGGCTTGGCTGCTGCCAGCTCCCTGGCTCTTCCCCTTCCTCCTCCCTTCCCGCCCTTCTCTGCTTGCAGTACAGTCAGTGCTGCTACATATTAGGCATCATTGCAAGTATTTGAAATCTTGAGTACCAGAGCTGTTGTTGTGTCCCTTCAGCTGGTATCAGCTACTGGAGGGAAAAGTGTGGGAAGAAGGGGCTTTCTTCAAAGTATACAGCTTTTTCTCTCAGATGAATTGCTCAGCAGATGTTTCGTCTGAAGTATTCAAGTAGAAATGATTTGAAAGTCACCTGGAGAATACATGGGCTTCTTTAGATGGAATCATATTTCCTAGAGAGGCTCCTGAATGATAGCATCTCACAGATTCATTTTCTAACTCGTTCTTTCATGTCCATCTACCACAGGACATTTCAAAGATGGTTTGGCTGCCATTGAGACCTGGAGATCTGATGCCACAATGAGGACTCACACACGGGGAGCCCCAAGTGTGTTTTTCATACACGCTGTTTGCTTTGCCTTTGCCTGCGGCGCCAGGGAGGACCAAGACACAATGGTCCCTTTTGTCAATGCCAACTATGACAGCTACCCCATGCTCTACTTCTCCAAGGGGGATGTGGAGACTCTGCGGCTCCAGGCCGGCACCACGCACCAGCACATTGCGGCTCGTCTGATCGAAGCAGTGCAAACCATGCTGTCGAATCCCCTGGAGTACCTCCCTCCCTGGGACCCAAAGGAGTTCAGCGCTCGCTGGAATGAAATTTATGGCAACAACCTTGGGGCCCTGGCAATGTTCTGTGTGCTCTTCCCTGAAAACATGGAGGCCATCAGTATGGCCAAGGATTACATGGAGAGGATGGCGGCTCAGCCTAGTTGGTAGATTTTTGTCTTTCTTTTTTTTTTTAAGTTTTTCTTACTGTATAAACTGCTTATAGTTGGAAGAGTGAGCGGATGAGTGAATTGCTTAAATTATGTCAGTTGTACTAATACTCATTTTAACAGTGACTAACTTGCTGAATGCACGTACCCTCATCTAGACCAGCAGTGACACACAGCTTTTCACCTTCATTGGACTATCTTCTTAAAGTTGAAGCTGAAAGAAGCTTGATCCTTTGTGCACCACTCTGTTTGCTGTTAAAAAAAAAAGTAATCCAAACCCACTCTCAATCAGAAGGAGGAGTTTCACATCTGGTTTGTGGCAAGAAATGCTAGAAGTGTTACTTTTAATTTTTTTTTTTCTCCAGATTCAAGCATGTCTTTTGGATATTTTTTCCTTGGGAAGTATTAGGAAAGGGGCACCTATGAAAAAGGTATAATTAGATGTAGGTAAAACTGACATTCTTGGGCTTCTGCAGTCTGCTCTACCATCTGTCTGAGCTTTAGTTCAGACTGGCAGCTTCACTTGGCTGCCTGGTTCTTGGGCCTATCCTTAAGACACACTAGGACATGATAGTTGTCCATATGATTACTGGAACTGCCTGAGTAACTGGCGCTTTGATGGCCGCCTCCTGGATTAACTTTCCCTGGATGTGAGTTGTCATCCCTACAAGTTACTCTGTCTTCTCTGTGGCACACTCTTTCTATGGGGTCAGAAGTTAATGTTCTCACTGTAGGAGCGATTCTAGAGTTGAGACTCCAAGGTGTCCTCCTTTTCATACCCACCTGCAATTTAGCTTCTATTTTTGCTCAGGCAGACACATTTCCCCTACCTCCCTGCAGCAGCTGCCACTTGGTGCACCTTCCAGACTACAGTCCAGGATTGCTGTCACTGTGAATAGGTCAGAGGTTGGGAATGTGGGCTTTGCCAAGACAGTGGCATCCCCCCATGGCAGCAAGATGGAGCTGGATGGGGCACTGCTCCTTTCTGTGAGAGGTGCTCTTCTACAGCTCTGTGGTGACAGCAGCTCAGCAGAAGTGTGAGTCAAGATTCAGGCCAGCACAGGAACAGAAGTGTTAGCTGTTCAAGCAGTATTTATTGCTCAAACTACTATTCCTTACCTTCTAGTAACCAGCTAGTAGTATCCTATAAATGTTACCCTTCCATGGGCCATCCCTGGATTGATGCTAGGTTTGAGCTAGCATAACTTGGGATCTGTATCCTCCTGATGGGCATGAGTGAAAAGGCATAATAGTGCTTGGGTTCCCCTGCAATAAGTGTTAAAATGGTGAATGCCACTGAAATACATGAGCTAGAGCAAAAGAGGTGATGGGAGATGGAAGGGACACACTGGCCATATATTGCCTGCGTGTCACAGAAAAGAGGACATGTGGGATTTAGGAAGAAAAGTATTGTCTCAACAGTAGTGGTTCCAAAATTTTCCACTGAAGCATAGCAATACAAAGCTTCAGTCTTAGCTCTGGAAAGAGTGTGTTTCTCCTGGCACGCTGACAGAGGGATATAGCTTACAGAGGTGAATCCAAGGATGTGTGACCATCTCCAGCAGGAGACAGACCGCTCTAAAGTCAACACCTTCCTCCTTAGTTTCATTGTTCACACTCTTTCTTAACTTGTTTTGGGTAGGCTATAGTTACGTGGCCATCTGTTTTAATGAAATAAGAAAGAGGAGGAAGCATTATTTTGAGTAGGAGTACTTATTTGTGTCTGTTTTTTCGGTGTCCTACATCTCACTCTCTGTCTCAACCTTATTTAAGTTCCTTATGTCCTCTGATTCCTGCCCTGGATTAATTGTGGTTGTTCTGTCCCTTGTTATAATGCTCTCCTTTGTCCCAGCTGACCAGATACCAATCAGAACCAAGCAGATCTCCCATTTCCACTTGGCTTTGATGTTATTTGCTTGCCTCCAACTACTGTTTTTTGTCAAGCAACTATCTTGCATTGCCTTGGCGAAAGAGAAACCACGCTTTTCCCGTCTTTCCCTTCTGATGTAGATATCCCATTCGGAAATCAGTCAAGGCTTAATCAGGGTTCTCTGCTTTGCAAAAGAAGTGGCTGCAATGTGCTTGGTAGTAGTGGAAGTGCAGGAAGAAATTGTAAACATAGGCACTAGAGCTGGGCTAAGCTGCCCTTTGTATAACCTCCAGCTGGCCAGTTCTTCAAATGCTGTGGCAGAAACATGGATCTGGTTTCCATTTTTGTTTCCCCCCTGAGAACTTATGTCTGAATGCTGTCAGCGTGGAGTTTACGCTATAGCCCCATCAGTGGTGGCAGTAATACAGGTCTCTCTCCCTTGTGCAACAGTGGTTTTCAGAAAAGTAGGAATGTGACATCTCTGAAGCATGTACTGCACTGTCTGGCTTTGCTCAAATAGGCTGGATGCAGAGGATGAAGGACTGGGCAGACAGATTATGTAAATCTGTTTTTCCTAAGAAACTCAAAAGTACCAGAAAATGTTACTGCACACACTTCTCCACATAGTATAAAACTAGGAGAATAAACATGATAAATAGGAGTTGTGGCTGTTATACGAGCTGTTCTGGCAGTGTCACAGTAGTGGAACTTTTTGTCCAGTCTATTTAGGCATGTTTTGTTTTCCTCAGACTTTGGGAAAATACTGGGAAAATACCATTCTGGATGATATATTATGATTATTGTCCTTATTAAATAATTTGAGGGCAGGTGTGTTCTGATCAGGAGAGTGGAAAGAAGGAGCAGTCTTGAGGTTGCCTGACTTTCATGTTAGGAGTCATCTGCCAGAATTCTTTATTTCATCAGGAGAGAACTTTTCCAAAGAGGTGTCAGTAAGGTAAGTAAAACAGGCCTCTCCTTAGACCTCCTCAGTAATGTAGGTGCCAAGACTGACATGTAAATTTTCTGGAAAAATATCTTTTTTATCACTGACAGATTCATCAACATGTTGGAAAGTTAAATCTGACATTGGCAGCTTAATTCTTTCAGCGGTATAATCTGGATTTCTTTTGACTTCTGCTGTCATGGCATTGACTCTAAAATAGTTTTAGAATTTAAAAAAAAAAAAAATTCATCTTGATGAGTTTCCTCTAGTTTTTGTGGCAATGTAAGTAAAATTTAAGCCTTACCAGAAAACAGAAGTGTATCTTTTTAGCATGTGCAGTAGTTGAAAGAGGTATGGTTAAAAATGTCGCTGGTTATTTGTTTCAGAATGCTAGCAGATTAAGGAGACTGACATTTTCAATTTCTTCTTTACATTAGTGGAATCCTCAATAGTCCAAATATCATTCAATATCCCAGGATACAATTATGAGAAAGTCTACTGGTAATTGATATATACATGGAAGGGGCACATAATTGAGAACCCTAGTCCTTTCTCATCTATTAAAATAGTCATTTTATGTTGCATAATAAAGTGCACCCATAACTGAATTCCCATTTGTGTCAACTAACAGAGGCTGAGGCATTTGTCATAACAACCCATGTTGACAGGCATGCTGCTCATTAGCAGAGCATCCCTAATGGCTACATCCTGGAGTAGGTTTACATTTTAAAATAAACAGAGGGGCACTGGGTAGCAGCTGACTATAACAATCACCCAAAATAATATGGGAACGACACTGTTGTGGAGACTAGAAACAGCAAACAAACATGCATTAATAGTTTAGTTGAAATAGACGAGCATTTATGGTTTTGCCTGTAAAAATTAAAGCTGGTATTAAATAAACACCTTGGTTTTCTGTGGATTGGATATCTAGATGCAGTCTAGAATCATATGGGAAGTTTGTCCTTATATTTGAACCGTATTACCTTTTTTTAGAGGGAACAGAGAACATTGATGTGTTTTCTGGCATTTTATCTCCGACTGGCCCCTAGACCACTCCCCAGCAGAAGGGTGTTTTGGCCGAGGGATCTGTGCTCGTGATTCTTTCCATATGCCGCTGGCCCGTCCTGTTCCCGTGCCGAGCAGAATGATGTAATCAGAGTCACACATTGTGCAGAAGTAACAGTTCAGCCAGATTCTCTGTTTTGGACAAAGCAGCGAAAAGCTCTCTTCTTTACTAAGCCCACCTCACAAACAAATGCCTTGGGAGTTCACAAATTCTGCACCCTTCTTGTAGCAAGAGAGATGTCCTGATTTGCAACGGCCAGAAAGAGATTTCTGTGGGTTTGTTTCTGGGTTTTTTTTGCACGTAGTTGATGCCCTGTTTTTAAAAAGAAATATGTTACCAATGTGCAGTATGGTGTGGGATTTAACAGCGTCTCTGTGGGTTTCACAGGGCAGATAATTACTGTCAAGCACATGCAGACATTCCAGGGAAATAGCAGCAATGAAGGAGAAGCTAACAGGAGGCTTCGGCATAACAAATCTGTGACCTTTCTGCTGCTTTCTTATAAACTAGCAATTATGCTAGTCACTGTTTATTAAAAAGTATGGAGCATCCATTGTTAGTATCCAGATAGTACTGGATGTTGAACAATACAGATTACAAGGTAAAAATAATATGTGTAAATAAAAAAATACGTGGATAATCATTTAACAAAAATAAGTTCATATATGCCGAGTTGAAATAAAGTAGTTTCTGTGCTGACACCAGAAATTTATAACATCTGTTTGACTCCCAAAAATTCAACCAGCAATCACATTCAAAGAAAACTTAGGGGGGTTTTATAAGACTGTGGCATAAAAGTTAGTATAAAAGAAGCTTGGAGGATGCTGATACGCTGTCTCCTACAGAGAGGAAGAAAAAGAAAAAGAAGGGTAGGAGGATGAATTTGGTATCTGGAACATATATGTTAGTAAGTGAAACATCAAACCCTTATATTGTTTTTATCTTCTACATATATAGAGTTTAAAAGTAGAAATGTGCATGTCTGAAATTAAATGGCTAGCTGGATTTTTGGACAGCTTCTTTAATACCTAAATTGATATAGAAGATAAATTGGAGCTGACATTCTGTGGTAGCTGCAGGGGGCTCACTTTGTGGCATGACTGGTATAAAAATTTGCTACAAGAAGAGCTAGAGGCAATCTCCTAAAATAATAACATAATTAAATTTCTGTGTCTGCTTAATATGACACTGAGAACAACTAAAACAGAGTCAATTCTAGTTTATTAATGTGTCATAAGCACATAAACACAGAAGCATCATAAAAGCAAGCTCTGTGTGAGAAGGACTCTCTTGTGATCAAAGCCAAAAATAAGAGAAGATCTGAAAGAAGCTTTAGAAGCATCAGATTGATGATCATAGACCTATGAGGAAATAGAAGCAAATAGGTTAAAAAGTAGATTAAGATTTTTAAGGAACTAAAGTTTACTTTCCTCCCCATAGCACCTAAGCAGTACAACTTCATTTTTATAGTAAGCTCTTAAAACATCTGTCTATATGTTGCCTTTTTTTTTCCCATACTGACATGAATATAGCCTTTTACATTTAACCACTCCTTTGCCTTTCTTCTTGTCAACTGGGCTGCAATGAACACAAGCATGTGAGATTGGCTGCTGCTGAAACATGATTGGTAAAGAGAGAAGGGCAAACCTGATTTACCTTAGACACCAGAAACATATCATCAGTTTTTCAAGCAGTTTTGTTTGTTTGTTTTTTAAAGAGTCTTCTTTTTCCTTCCCAAAATGACAATTATAGAATATTGCTCTGTTTATTAAGAAAATATTCCACTTGAGCACAAAAAATTTGCTTTGTTTTGGAGACTTAGTAAGAAAAATATTTAAGATTTGGTCTGGTTTACAAAATAAATGTTGGTGGTCTCATTCCCCTTGGAAGGTGATGTCCCTCTTGATATGTATGCCTTGTCTAGCCATGGAAGAAGATTTCTCTTTCTTGCCTGGTGGGAGGTTTAAAGCTGTGTCTTCTTGCCTCAGAAGTGGGTCAGGACAATAACAAGGCATTGCCCTTGGCATTGGGAAGACTGTACAATTGCACAAGCCATCAAGAGGTCAGCTGGCCCCATTACGTGCCTCATTTTCCTCCGCACTTTAGCATGCATTAAACTCAGCCACGCTCACAGCTGACTACCTTATCTGAGGTAGATGGCATCAAAATGCACTACAGGGCTATCTTAGAACTAATTTTCACCTCTAAGCCATTAGAAAAAAGTTCTCACTCATTTCCTTTGCATGCACCTACTGAGATTGAGAATTTCAGTACTGAGAATTTCAGTACTGGCATCCTTCCTTCAATCTCCTCCTCCAGGAGTTATTCTGCAGTAATTTGTCATGGGAAAGTTTGGAGCATTAAAATTCAGGATGTGGATTACTTGTGTCATGCATGTGTCAGGATGTGCTTAATTCTTCATTTTGCATGCACTGATACCATGTTAGTTGTTGACCTAGAGGCCAAAAATCAGATCTCACACTGCTTGGAAGGGTATTTATATCTCAGATTAAAGAGGGTTATTTTCCTATTTACTTCAATTTGTTTTTAAGAACTGGATACACAGTGAAGGAAAGATGACTCTAAACATCCCATAGGTCATGATTAAGGAATTCACTTGAGCAGCAGAGTTTGATTTAAATCCTGCCCTGAACTGGCCAGATAGTGGTTTTTCCCTCTTGGCTTGTATTTCTGAGAGAAATGCTAACAGAATCGTAGAAACAGAATGGTTTGGTTTGGAAGGGACATTCAAGATCCTCCGGTTCCAAAACCCCTGCGCTGGGCAGGGACATCATGACAAGGTTGCTGAAAGCCCCACCCAGCCCATCCTTGAACACTTCCAGGTTTGGGGCATCCAAAACTTCTCTGAGCAACCTGTGCCAGAGCCTCACCATCCTCACAGTCAAGAGTTTCTTCATACTCTTAATCTCCTTTTTTAGTTTAGTTTAAAAACCAGTTTTAAAACAATTCCCCCTTGTCTTGTTATTATCTGCCCATGCAAAACCCCTCTTACTTATATGTCCCCCTTTGGGTACTAGAAGGTTTCTGTAAGGTCTCTCTGGAGACTTTTCCAGGCTGAACAACCTCATCTCTCTTAACCTTTCTGCATAGGAGATGTGCTCCAGCCATCTGAGCATCATTCTGGCTTCCTTTGGACTCGCTCCAACAGGTCCATGTCCCTTTTATGTTGAGGAGCCCAGAGCAGTTTGCAGCACTCCAGGTGGGGAGGAGCAGAATCCCGTGCCTTGCCCTGCTGGCCACGCTGCTTTTGATGAGCCCAGAACAACTGGCTTCCTGGGCTGCAGGTGCACATCACTGTGTTGTGTCCAGCTTTTCATCCACCTGAATCCCAAAACCCACCTCTGTAGGGCTGTTCTCATTGAATTCTTCTCTCAGTCTGTACACATGTCCGAGATTGCCCCAACCCAGGTGACCCTGATTTCAGTAAGGAAGTAGTTACTTGGCAGTGAATAGTGAGAAATTACAGAAGCACATTTCTACTGAGAGAAGAGGCTATAGTAGCATCAGGAATGTTGTCAAGAGATTGAGAGGTTGTAGTGATCTTGGCTTGGTTGGTGATAGTGGTTTTTTACTTTCCATCCAAAATTTTATGCAAATGGTATACTTATTTAGAGCTTGGAATTGCATTTAATGAAGGTGCTGTGTATACATAGAACAAATGCAGTACATGCATGACGGTTCTTGGTGCCATCAATTGATCACTGGAAAACAGGGTCTTAATCCCCCTCTTCATATTCATTGTTCACTGTAGAAGCTGGCAAATCTAAAACAGATAAACCACATTGCACCATGCTAAAATTCTCAACACAAGTAGGAAAACCATACTGCTTATCTGTAATTCCAGCCTTATCCATGATCTCTTTATTTCTCCAGTTTCTTCAAGGAGGACTTATATCAAACACTAAATGTTTAAAATAACGTAACAAAAACATTTTATAGGACACAGATGAACAAAATTTTAAAGAGCACATCAGGCATGGATTTATCCTGTGCCATTCACAGGATTTGTCCAGACAGCAGTTTTTTGTGCAGAACAATGTATATGGCTTTGGATGTTTATGGCGTTTGATCATGAGGTAGCAAACATGTTCAGCACTTTTTGCTCTTTCATAATGTTCTCAAGTTTCCAGATAGGCACTTCTTCCAAATATACATATACCTACACATGCAGGTATATAAGTGTAAAAAGGTATTTTAGGGGTGCCTTTGTGGTTTAGAATTTAAAATATATTTTAGAATGTTTGGAACAGTTGCCTTTGCTCAAAGCATATATGTCTGCAACTAAGTAGTTGTTCTATATTAAAGAACCCATTATAGATAATTTTGTTCACTTTAGATTTGTTTGTTTGTTTGTTTTTGTAACATCTGATGCCTTTAAAGGCTGACAAGGCTAATGCAGCCTTGAGGTAGAGGTTACTTGCTGTCGTCAGATAGAGTTAATTGTGAAGCTGAAGTTCATATTCTCTGATGTTAAGTTTCAGTCTTGAGTGGCTTAGAAAATGGCTTGTTGTACAGGGCAAAATGTTGGCTTGTTTTTACCTATCTTTACATAAATACATACCACTTTTCTTAATAGTCAATAGTTAGCCCTGAAAACACTTTTTTCACGTGTTCAGTGCATGCCTGTGGCTCTCTGCTTTCTCCCAGTTTATCAGCCAGCCTATTTACCAAGTCTGTCACTGGAAGATGCATTTGAAAAATGAGACCATAATTTAGATACAAAAAACATGTAATGCTTGCTACTTGACCATTCTTCTTGTGAATCATTTTCCACATCTTTGGTGTACATTGCTTGGTTCCCTTGAAACTAAGTTAAGGGTGGGTGCACTGTTTTATAGCAACTAAAGAACTATTTCTTCAAAAGACCTTCACCTTAAGAACAGATGTTGACTGTTGGTTTATGTGTTTAGAAATTAAGATCTTAAAGTCATCATCTTTAATTTTCTCTGTTACTTGTGTGAATCTCCTCTGTGAAATTTTATACAAGACTTAACTGTACAGAAGTGCAGTTTGAGGGGAGTTATGACAAAATTGCTTGTCTAACCCAAGCTGCGTAACTATGTCAGTATGTATGATAAGGGTGCCTAACGTAAGGGATTTTACTCTGAAAGGATTTGTTTTAGTTTTGTGGTATTGTTTTTTTTTTCTTTCCTGAAGAGATCCGGAGCCTAAATGCAGTTATAACTTCTCAATTTATCACCTCCCATATAGAAGGCTGCTTTCTATTTTGTCAGCAGCAGTGCCATGGAGACTATTATATGCTCTTACACTGTAGAATTTGATGTGATATTCTTTTAGAAACTAAACATAAAGTTAGCATGCACCTTAACAGCAAAAGTTACAATAAATCAGTTCCACGGATAAATCTCATTTTAAATTAAATCAGGTAAAGATCAGGTTTAAGAAGAATAGGTTTAAGCAGAATGTAATTAGGAGCTATGTTGTTAAAAGGATGCTCAAATTCTTTAATTGTACTTTTTTCCACCCTAATGTATAGCTTAGCCTCAAACTCTTTGTAGTTGTTCCAAGAAGATGCCTTTAAAGTGAAATTTCCTGTACCTATTTGAACTCTGATTTCTGAATACACAAAGGTTTAGTGAAACTAAAAAATACTTTGGAAATTAGAATTCATTATATAGCTGATCAAAGGAATTTTTCTGTGTCAAAGGATTCCTGACAGGAATCATGGTGCCAGAGTATTGCATATAATTGGCATAAAATGTAACTTTGATTTTATGTATAGGATCAACAACATTTTAAGAGCTTTTTCAATTATAAGGAAAGATGAAGAAGCAGAAATAGAGAATTATTTGAGATTGACTAATAACCAGATAACTCAGACTGATGTATTTAATTTAAATCTGTGAGACAAATATTTCATTTTAAAAAAGGAAAAAAGAATATTTAACTTCACTGCAAACAGAAGATGGGATCAAAGCTGAGAGAAGGTGAACAGTTAAAACTGTTGGAAATTCAGCTGATTAAAAAGCCTACAGAGAGTTTCCTTACATGGGCGTATGAATGTGCCAAACTTGAGTTCTTCCAATGATTTAAACATGCTGAAATAAAAATTAAAGGTCATTTTTTTTTCACTTGCACATGATGTCTTTTACCATCACTGCAGTGCCTTAGGCTGATGGTCATAATTTCTACATGATTTATTAATGCATTTGGAATGCCGATAACTGCTTCTGTAGCAGAATTTTTTGGATTTATCTTACTCTTTGGGGATTTTTTTCTCATCTGTTCACACTGCTCCTTACACAAATGAAGATGAAGTCATATTTGTAGAGTCATGAAGTAGTTGAAACTGAAATGTGTGTGCCTTCAGGAGCAGAGCACCATTTCTACTGATTGCAGAAAGACGCTCATCTCAACAATTTAAATCCATTTCTGTAATAAAAAAATATATTGCAAAAGAAGTGAAAGAGGAGAACAAGCATGAAAGCAACTGATGACTTTTCAGTTTATAACAGTTTGTTTTCACTATGTATTCCTTCACATTTTCTTTTCTGTAGAACCATGGCCTGGAAGTACTGTAAGTACTGAAAAACTAAAGTCTTTGATACACGATCTATGCTTGATTTAAGAGGAATATTTGTTCAATACTACCTATATTATCAATTTTCTTGGTAAAAATTTGCTGTTTTGCTATGTTAAGTGTAATCATTGGACGCAAGCCGGTAGTTCCTAGAAAATAATTTTTTTTGAGTATTGACAGCATTTTACCTCTTTTCTATCTTAACCCTAAAAAACCCCAGTGTTTATTAAGGATATTAACTTGAGCTGTAGTAAAACTAAGTTTTGTCTTCTCTGCTTCTGTCCTTGGGTGCATTTGGGACATGAAAAAGCAGTATAGTGAGTTGTTTTATTATACTTGCTTTAAAGACAGCTTTAGTTTCATAGGCACCATTTATCATCAACTGACTCCTTTGGAAAAGAAAAAAGGTTTGTTACAGAAGGTTGGAGGAGTATAAACCATGGCATATTACTTTATCACAAAAATTACATTAATCTTTTTTCAGATGACTAGATTCCATTTCTGTACAATCAATATTCTGCCTATCTTTCTCCTAGCAAAATACAGAATATTTCAAACATTTTTCTAATATTTAGCAACTTAATCTTTCTAATAAAGTTTATGAGCTTTGAAGATTAATGTTGTCCATACTTGGGATAGGAAGAAATAGTTTAGAGACTTGGTAAGTAACTTACCACTGTGTTAAAATTCAACATAAATCATCTAACTTTGGAGACTTTAAGTCATATACATATCGCAGTACAGTAAGGGGGAAAACTAAGTAGGTGAAACTCAATTAATTGCCATCTTTATTTATTGACAGGCTAGTGAAGGATGCCCCCTGGGATGAAGTCCCTCTTGCTCACTCCTTGGTTGGTTTTGCCACTGCTTATGACTTCTTGTACAGCTACCTTAGCAAGATTCAGCAGGAGAGATTTCTTGAAGTAATTGCCAATGCCTCAGGATACATGTACGAAACATCATACAGACGTGGATGGGGTTTCCAGTACCTTCACAACCACCAGCCTACCAACTGTGTGGCCCTGCTGGCTGGAAGCCTGGTTCTGATGAATCAAGGTATGTGCTGAGCCATAGGAATCTTTTTTCTGAAGTGTATCATCTCAAATCAGCCACTTATCCAGAAAAGGATTTGATAAAAATGCTTCTTAGCATACAGCAGTATTGGGTTTACTCTTTTGCTGCTTAGTAAAACTTAATTTACTGAATAGAACAAAAGCCTGTGGGCAGATGTACAAGGCATCATGTGTGTGTACATAAGTTCAGTTTTCTAAGTGATTCTGAAATTCTTACCTCACAGTTGGTAAGAGTTAAAAACCCCTTGTGTACAGTTTGTCCAGTCCTAATTCATGGACAGTGTCTTTCAGAGTAGGTTATCAATGTGGAATGATGCACTTGGTCTCTTTACACAAAGCATTGTGAAAGCCAGCAGTCAGAAACACCCAGTTCTCTGACCTGGGAGCCAGACAACGGGATAACCTGGAATTTCATCCAAGACTTCTGTCCTGTCACCTGGGGGAGCTGCAGAAGTCTAACTTTATCCACCCAAGTGCCACAGCTTAGGACTTTTCTTCCCAAAAGCCTTTTCTGTGGAGATACACAAGGCTGTACTTTTTTTCCCTCTGAACTCTGCCATTGCACCCCATAACCAGCGTTTGTGCCAAGTTTCCTCTTCTTCTTTGCTTCGGGGACATAAAACCACCCTTCCCACTTCCAAGGTGAATACCCTGGCCAGTAGCTTTTGCCTGCTCTGTCGAGGAGCTATCCCTGTCCTCCTGGAGAATGCAAGTCACAAAGTGACAGAGAGAAAGCAGGTAAGCAATCCTGAATTTAAACCCCTGAGGTACTTCAGCTGAGAGATGGAAGTCATGGAGCCAGCTTTTATAAGAATGAATCAGTATTTCATCAGGTGATTATTTTATATGTGCTAGAAGTATTTTGAAAACATGATTCCCAATGGAATTACCTATGCGCTGCAAGTCAAAGAAAATCTAGTTTCTGAATGCTGATGGTGTCAAGCTGCTCAGCCCTGCCAAGCACAGGCACATCTGCACATCACTGGAGCTTGCAAGTGCCCAAAGAAGTGTGACAAAAAACTGTGGTGCCTGCTGTGTTTGGAGGTTAATTTTTTGCTAAGTGCCTGTCAAAACAAACACACTGATTGATGTGTGATGTATGTTGAAAAGCATCAAGAGCATGTGTGGAAGTTATTCCCTGTCCTTCTGTCTTACCTTCCACAAACTGAAAACTCGAGCCATGTTTAATCAGTGGTTTGCTAAATTTCATATAATTCCATCATTCCCTAGGCCTTTGTTGGTGCAGAAAGCTCGCAGTTTGCAAGATAATTCTGCTTTTCATTAAGGTATAGGCCATAAATATGGCTTGTGAAAAACAATGAAAACATCACAAAGCTGAGCAATATTTTTTTCACTAAAGTGATGTGTTTGGGGGGAGGAGGAAGGAAAAAAACAGGAAACTCATGGATTCTTGAGCAATTTGAAAATAGCAGTAATATTTCGAATGAAAATAGGTCAAAACAGACTGTATATTTCTAAATTAAAAATCTTTTGTTTTGATGCAGAGCAACTTTTTTTTAATTAACAACTTAAATGAGGTTTTTCTATTAGTCTAAAATGAAAAACAAACAAACGAACAAACTGTAATTCCAATATGAAAGAAAATAATCTGAAGGAGAAAAAAAAAGAGAGGTAGAAGAGGAATGAACATATGCTTCTGTATCAGATACATAGCAATTGCAAGTAATGTATCCCAGTGCAGACCTTTCTCACAGAAGGTTTAAATTCCAGCTAGTAAGCTATTGAAGCTTGGAGAGACTAAATAGCCAATTTAAAAGAATGTAAATGTTGCCATAGGAATGAAAAATGAAACTAAATTAAGCTAATTTGAGGCACATGCATATGGTGAAGTCTTTGCACTTAGACACTCAGATGTTCAAAATAGAAACTTGAGTAAGGCCTTGATATTAAAATAGATACCTGGTTTATATACTGCTAAATTTAGGTGAGATTTTTTCTGGTTTGTCATGTTGAGTCTTTTACTTTTTTCATTTCAATCTATTATTATTCTTTTAGTGAACGACAAGTGTAGCATTGTAGCATAGATATACCCTAAGTAAACAGAACATTAATGCACTACAATGGTAAAGACACTGTGCTGAACCATGGCAAGTAACATTCTTGCAGCAGTCAAAAACTAGCTTCCTTTTATGTCACAAGGGAAAACAGGAGTGGAAACATTCAGGATTTTATTCTGACAGACCACTGTGCTGCCAGCTCCATGAAGAGTAATGAAAGATTGTCTTAATAGCTGTGAGTGAAGTGGAAGTAGTACCACTGCCACTGTTGCTCAGATCTTCCCCATCACAGTTTTCTCTTCAGCCAAGCATTCAAGGTACTGTGTTAGACTCAGGCTGTCTGTTTTTCTTAGACACTGCTAATTTTTTTGTCTCTGTTAACTGAGCAGGATTTGGCAGTCTTGACTAGTAGGATGCCTGAATTATTCATCACTCTGCTGAGCATAAATACAGTGTTGGTGGCAATGAGATGAAACACTCAGAGTAACAGGATTGAATGTAGCTCCTACTCCCTTAGGCTGGCACGTGTGCTTCATTCAGCAGGCACTGCTTCACCACCTAATGGGGTGTAACATGTGCCAGCTGGGCTTTGCTATAGGCTGGAATTAAGACTGGTTAAATCTGTGTCCAGACACTTGAAGCTGGGAGAACAATAAGTTGTCATGTAGAAGCACACGGCAGTTGATGTCTGTTTAGTCCTACCCCTCTTGCTACTCAATCCAAAAGAAAATAAGAGAAGGCATGTAGCCTTTCCTCTGCTGGGTTCCATGTGCTGACTTCTGCAATACATAAGTGCGGTGCTGAAGCCCTCATGCTTGTGCTTAGTCTTGTGCTTAGAAAGCACACTGGAACTGTGACCTCTTCCCAGGTCTTGATTTGTATAGGGCAAACCAAAATAGTAAAATCTCTGAAATGCTTTTCTTTAGAAAAACTAAAACTGCTTAGGGCTTGTATAGGTGGAGGCTGAGAATTTATCTACGTGGAAGATTAATTTTATTCTGGAATTGAGGAATCTACTTTTGGAATTACCCATGAAAAGCTCTTCCAAAATAGCTTTTATTTGGATAACCCTTTAAGTTGTAAAACAAACTGAAAATATAAGTAGAACAGAGCAAGTCTTAAAATAGAGCATGAGTTAGTAGAATATCAGTTAACTGCAGCTCAAATGTGAACTTTTTCATTTTTTTAGTCTCTTTGGTTCTCCTTACCATGCTGGTGATCCTGCCAGTGAAAAATGACTGATCAGAATTGTTGCATTATTGGAGCCCTCTAGTGGGGCCATTGGTTTGTTTTTATATAGCTTTAATTTGAAATGCAATAAATAGTCTTGGTTTGGCTCTTCCCTTTTTTGCATGCCCTGAATGCATTAAGGAAATTCTATGTTTAAGTTGTAAAGCACAGCCCCATATTATTAGCAAAAGGTGTTTGATAGATTTTCTTATGCTCATGTGACCTTGCTTTGCTGTGTTCAAATACAGTATTTTATTTCTTTCCCTAGAAGTACAGGTGCTGCAGCAGTAACAGGTAGCAGGTAACAGCAGTAACAGCAGTAGCAGGTGTTGTATTATACACCCCTGGACTGCAGATTCCTTACTGTGAAGGATCCCACTATGGGAGTACAGACAGCACCATCTATGAACTATGGTGTTGTAATGATTTGCCATTGTCCTTTTCTTTCAGGCTACCTTCAGGAAGCTTACTTGTGGACCAAGCAAGTGTTGGCAATCATGGAGAAGTCAGTAGTCCTGCTGCAAGAGGTCACAGATGGCTCCCTCTATGAAGGGGTGGCTTATGGCAGCTACACAACCAGATCACTGTTTCAGTATATATTTCTTGTCCAAAGGCATTTTGACATTAATCACTTTAGCCACCCCTGGCTCAAGCAGCACTTTGCTTTTATGTACAGGACTGTCCTTCCAGGTAGGTCCTTTGGGTGAATGAAAATGGATTTCTTTATTTTTGAAGCAGCAATAAATTTCTTACTTGAAATTAGCCATTTTAAAACAGCACTCTATTTGGGTTTTTTTAAAGATAACTATTTTCTTGGATTTTACCTTCAACAGTCATCAAAATAATAACATCCTTGTTTATCACTGCTTATTAATGAGGGACACCTTCCACTAGCCCAGGTTGCTCAAAGCCCCATCCAGCTTCACCTTGAACACTGCCAGGAGTGGAACATCCACAACTTCGCAACCTGTTCAAGTACCTCACTATCCCCACAGAAAAGAACCTCTTCCTTGTATCTAAACTAGGAGTCCACCCTCTTTCAGTTTAAAGCTGTTACCCCTTGTGTTGCTTATTTGCAGAATGCTTCATTAGGAACTTCCATTGCTCAAGTACCAGGTTTAAAAAGCTTCAATAACACTCTTGGAATCCCATGTAAGGGGGGCTGAATGCAGCTTTGGTATGCCAGCACACCCCATAAGGAACTGGGCTGACTCCATGTGAGACCTGAGGCATCCTTTGGGGAGAGGTTCCTAAGAGCAAAATGAACTCACACTGATGGTTTCAAGATTAAGCTGATTATATTGTTCTTTGGGAGCACCTCTGGTTTATTCCTTTGGAGAGTATAGATTCACATAAAAACCTAAAAGCTGTAAAGAGAAAGTTACCTTTGCCCGACTTGAGTGAGGAGAGGAAGTGGATTACATTTTGTATAGTACTTTGGCTGTCTGTAGCCCAAAGCCAAAGAAGAAAGGTAAGTGTTCAAGTTAGCTGCAGCAGAAGGAAACCGTGTAACCTATTTATGGCTCATTTGCAAGTAGGTCTATAAACATTTGAAAAGGCTGCTTCTGTTTGCACCACTTGGCTTCACCTTCACGCTCTTCAAAAGCATCTTTGTGTGCTTATTTGTTCTTTTCACTTTTCCCCAAGGATTCCAGAGAACCGTGGCCATCGCAGATTCCAACTATAACTGGTTCTACGGGCCGGAGAGCCAGCTGGTGTTTCTCGACAAATTTGTCATGCGCAATGGCAGTGGGAACTGGTTGGCAGAGCAGATCAGAAGGAACCGAGTGGTGGAGGGCCCGGGCACACCATCCAAAGGGCAGAGGTGGTGCACTCTCCACACTGAATTTCTCTGGTATGAAAGGAAATGAGTAGGCTCAAAAGGAACCTGGCAGCTGTTTGCTGTTAGTGATAATTCATAAGGTTTAGATGTGCACTGTGGAGGCCAGGCTCAGGCTGTCCATGTGCCACCCAGGGTCATGAGGCACAGAAGGACTTCTTCACTTAGCACAGATGCTCAGTACAGGTTGCCACAGGGAACACCCTGGTCTTGTCCTACATCTGCTTTTATGGTTTCTTTCAGCTGTCTATTGCTTTCACAGAATACAGGCCATTCCAAAGGAACTGAAAATCTGCCTTTATGTAGTCTTTGTTCAATTTGGTCTATTCTAATGGGGTTTAATCCTGTTGTGTTATTTTATAATTAATTAGGTGAATATTTAAGGCGTAGTTTTCATTCCGAAGTTCTGTAAAATAGTATAAACCTTCTTTTAAAAGCTAAATAATCCAAGCAGTAAGGCTACTATTAACTGGATTTGCACACTGATTTGCAAATTATGCTTGGAAAAAACGCCATGCTAGATTTTTCCATGCAGTTTACATCTATGCTAACTTCTATGTCAATCTTCTAAAAGTAAGAAATTAAAAGACTCAAGAAACTTTTGATCCACAAATGAATTCCCTTAGTTTGTGGAGATAACAAGTGTGTTTTCAAGGAGTCAGTGTAGTAGCTCTCTCTCGCAAGAAAAATATTATTGAATATCTGTTGGTTTGCACTTATGATGTGATGTGCACATTAGAGTGCATGTTTGTTACGCTCCAAGCAGCCTTCATCTTGTTACTTGCAAAATACATAATCTCTCCTCTACAGCCTCATCCTGTCACTGTTTTCTCTCACTGTGTCTTCATGGAAATTCTGGGACTGTCTAGGGCCTGCCAGAAGTTCCTGGTTAGTTTAAGAATAAATCTGATTCCAGAACCATCTAACAGAAACGTTAGTGAGCTCAATATGCTTTTGTTTATTTTGGTTGCTTAAAAACAATGCCAGAAGGTTAAGTTTTGTTTTGGAATGTTGTTGTTTTAACTCCCATAGATAAAATTGTAGTCATTTTAACCTTTTCTGGAATTAAGGCTTCTTTTTAATAAAATGTCTTATATCTTACAATTTATACAAGAAAAACCATGAAAATTTTTCTTTAGCCTAGTTTGGAGAAAACAACTAACACCCATTAACAAATACTAATAATACACATTTATAAGTAATAAACATTTATCCTTTAGGATGCCTTTTCATTAATTTTTAATTTATTGCCTTTTCTGTTTGAAGACTACAGACTTCTGTAAGCCTCATTTTGGGGAAACAGATACTCTGCTTCTTTTCATTAAGTACTCAGTAAATAGGCAAAAGTGCTGATGTCTAGGCAGTGTCTGCAGCCTGGTCTAATTTGCCTTTTTTCAAGATCCATGTTATAGTCAGTAGTTTTATGACTATGTAGGACAAAATATGGCTAGCTTGAAATTAGTGGTACTCTTATTTTTGAACTGCAGAAAGACTGCTGACTTTAAATGCAGAGCAGATGTTTTCAGCTATTCTGTAAAAAGCACACAACGAATTTTTATAGGGATTAGTACGATGAATAATAATTACAGCTGTCAGATGAGGAAGCCTAACTGTGGGCTTTTTATATTGTTGGCTTGCTCCTTGATGTAAATATTGAGTAGTTTTTTTAGTTTTGTACAAGTGCTGATAGTGGAATCAGTCAAGTGATTTTTAATCCCATTTTTCTCATCTTTTTTTGCAGGTATGATGCAAGTTTGCGCTCTGTACCTCCACCAGACTATGGGGTTCCTAAGCTGCATTATTTTGAGGACTGGGGAGTGGTAACTTATGGAAGTGCTTTGCCAGCTGAAATCAACAGGCCTTTCCTTTCCTTCAAGTCAGGAAAGCTGGGAGGACGTGCAATATATGATATTGTTCATAAGAATAAGTACAAAGAGTGGATCAAAGGGTGGAGGAATTTTAACGCTGGCCATGAACACCCAGACCAGAACTCCTTTACTTTCGCTCCCAATGGTGTACCTTTCATAACAGAAGCTCTGTATGGGCCAAAATATACTTTTTTTAATAATGTATTGATGTTTTCCCCTGCTGTGTCTAAGAGCTGCTTCTCCCCATGGGAAGGGCAGATTACAGAAGACTGCTCCTCAAAGTGGCTTAAATATAAACACGACTTGGCTGGCGACTGTCAGGGACGAGTGGTTGCTGCCACAGAGAGAAGCGGGGTGGTTTTTATCAGGGGAGAAGGAGTGGGTGCGTACAATCCTAAGCTGAAGCTGAGAAAATTGCAACGAAACCTTATACTTCTCCACCCCCAGCTTCTCTTGCTAGTGGACCAAATCCACCTAGAAGATGACAGCCCTCTGGAGGCAGCAACCAGTTTCTTCCACAATGTGGATGTGCCTTTCGAAGAAACAGTTGTTGATGATGTCCATGGGGCTTTTATTAGGCACCGTGATGGGATATATAGGATGTACTGGATGGATGACACTGGCCACAGTGAGAAAGCCACCATTGCCTCAAGAATGTATCCCCGGGGCTACCCCTACAATGGAACAAACTACGTGAATGTAACGACCCTGCTGCGGCACCCCGTCACGAGGGCCATTTACCTTTTCATTGGGCCCTCTGTGGATGTGCAGAGCTTCACTGTGCGTGGAGACTCCCCACAGCTGGATGTTTTTGTGACCACTGGTGAGCACGCCTACGCCGTGTACCTGTGGCCCGTTGAGGACGGCTCCCGCTCTGCCTTTGCACAGGTCATTGCAGACCG
>VXBQ01016000.1:0-11153 GCA_013400175.1 Phainopepla nitens
GAGAGCTGTGGTATCGCAAGGGAAATGCAAGGTCAAGTTGGACAAGGAGGGGAGAGTCTCTCCAGAAACCTCAGGCAAGTCCAACAGGAGTTGTTGTTGAAGTGCTGCAACCCAGCAGTTGCTTTTCTTTGGAGGTGCTGAAACGTTCTTGGGTGCAGTTTTGCTTTGGGTTTCACATCAATTGACCCTTGGAGTCCCCAAAAGGCTTTTCCTGAAGAGAACAGGCTGCTGCATCCCTTCCTTCCAGTAACCCTGGGGTGTTCCTGAGTGGGTCAAGTGTCTCTTAGAGTAACTCCCTTCAAAGAGAAGCAAAGGGCCCCTGAGTGAGAGGGAAGGTGAAGACGTGGTGTTTTCCAGACAGAGTGAGTTGCTGAAGATTGAGATGAAGAAAGTAGGCTCAGGCTTCTTGCTTTACTTTTGGCCCAACACCTGTTTTCAACTCCAGACTTCATTTAATACACTTCTCAATTCTGTTATCTGCAATTCAGTTTCTGGGCTGGTCAGAGCAATAGTGCATCTGTCTATTTGCAATTGGCCATATTGCATGGCAATATTTATTTTTAAAACATCTCACATTGCATTACATTACTATGTTTTACTATGTTAATTAGTAGTCAAAATAAAAATCAGTTATACTGATCTCATGTTATCTTAAATATGGGTGATGTAGTAGGTATAGCACCATTTTCTTCTAGTATTGAGGAATAATTGCTCAAGGCAGCATGTGAACTCTCCCTGGGAAGTTCTACTGGAAGAGGTTTAAATGCCAAAATTGGGATTTTGCAAGAACATTCGTTTTGCAGCTTGTCTTTGGAATTGCTTCTTCTTTTTCAAAGTATTTGTAAAAACACAGCACAGACCAGTGTAGGTTGATGATAAATTTTACTGAGACTCAACAACTTCCACACAGAGCAGAGGAAAGATAAATGATTGAAAATATGATCAAGAGAAGATTATCAAGCAGAAAAATCCTACTTATGGGTACACAGTACTATGAATTTTCTTCTGCAAACTTTGTCAGGAGTAACTACAGTAATAAACAGGCAGTTCGTTAATCTTAAATTTCAGTCACTAAATATCTCACTCTCAGAAGTTTGATCCTGATGAGGCGTTTGATCCTCTTAAAAAGTTTGATCCTGAAAGAAAAAGAAAAACCACCTAGATTTGAACTGAGAAAATATGAAAATAAAAATGCAGCTGAAATGCTTCCAACTGGTTGCCTAAAAATTCCAGGCTTATGGCAAGAGGTAGAGCCTAGAGCCTTCCTGAGAATGGCTGGGCTCCATTTTGTTGTACACAGGAGAGTGACAGACCTGCTGCGTTTCCTTACACGTGTATACACGGATGTATAAAAATTCATGGAAAACCACAGGATTTCAGTAAGTGACATGCTTGTGTTTGCTCTAATCTTTTTTTGTAATCCTGTTAACCTGTCCGAATTCTGGAACACAAAGGCTGTCAGNTAACTATAATTTGACTGTTTCAGATTTCCAACTCGTAGTGGGTTAGAGTACGCTTCTTTTCGTTCTGTGTTAAATCTTTATGAAACATTCTTATATAGCATCTGTGTTCAACTCCAGACTGCATTTAATAAACTTTTTAATTCTGTTATTTGCACCTTAATTTCTGGGTTGATCGAAATAATAGTGCATCTGTCTATTTGCAGTTGGCCATATGGCATGGCAGTGCTTATTTCTAAAATAAAACATTCCAATTCTTAGTATGTTGGTAAGATGTTAAAATAAAAATAGCTTAGTTATGCTGATCTCTATAAATCCAGACTTTACTTCACTTGATTTTAAATGGTTAATGTAGAAGATATAGCAAATTAATAGGCAGTTAATTTATCTTAATGTTCAAGTGTGAACTATCTTGCCCTAAGAAGTTTGAGCCTGATAAGGACTTTGATCCTGAAAGAAAAAGGAAAACTGATTAGATTTAGACTGAGAAAATAAGAGAACACTCTACTGGAAATTTTTCCAACTTGGTGTTGGAAATGTACCAGGAAAAGTCACTTAAAAACTGAGCTGCATCATTCTAAACGTATGCGGCGAGCACTTGTTTATTCTGGAACACAAAGGCTGTCAGGAGCAGACTCACCTGGAGCTGGGTAAGCGAGGTAGGAGGGAATTCCCCTGCACAGAGCTTGGATGCCTTTTCCAAATGGGCTCAGGCTTTGGAGTCTGTTCCTGGAGATCATGAAGTGGTTCCCTCTGGGTGGCAATTGGTAAGGCCCAAGCACCTGAGCATCAAAGAAACGAAGCCAGAAAGCAGTATTTAGGAAAAGCAGCACTGGAGTTCAGACTGGCAGTGAACATATCGAGAGCAGCCCCTGCCGAGCAGGGCCTGGGGCCTAGGGGGTGACACTGGACATGACCCATCGACGTGCACAGCCAGCCCCAAAACCCCCCATGTGCTGGGCTGACCCCCCGTGGGCAGCAGCTCCAGGGGGGTTCTGCCCCTCTGCTCAGGTGAGACCCCACCTGCAAAGCTGCCCCCAGCCCTGGAAGGACCTGGAGCTGCTGCAGAGAGTCCAGAGGAGGCACCAGCATGATCACAGGGATGGATCAGCTCTGCTATGAGGAAAGGCTGAGATAACTGGGACTGTTCATCCTGGAGAAGACAAGCTTTGGCTGACCTCATTATGACCTTCCAGTACCTGAAGGAGCCGACAGGAGATGTTGGGCAAGACTATTTACAAGGGTCTGGAGTGAAAGGACAAGAAGAAATGGCTTCCCACTGCCAGAGGACAGGGTTAGATGGGAAGAAATTCTTCCCCATGAGGGTAGAAGAGGGTAGGGAGGCCCAGGCACAAGTTGCCCAGAGAAGCTGTGGCTGCCTCATCCCTGGAAGTGTCCAAGGCCAGGCTGAACAATAATTGAGATTATTCATGGGCAATGCAGCTTTTGAAGGAACTTTTAGAGCAACTCAGCCCTGCTGAGAAGGTTCTCTTCAGGTCCTGGAGCCTTTTCTCCTGCATGGGTAGGAACAAGTGCTTTTCACTGACAATCAGCTTTTGCCCCACTTTCAACCACCATCCTACCTCGTCTCCTGGAGGTGGTGTAGGAAAGTGTTTGCCAAACCAAATTCTCTTGCTGGTTGTAGCAATGATGCAGGCGTTCTTTGAAAAGGTTGCAATGTAGCCCTGTTAAAATTAAACAAAACCCCTTTTTTGTTGTAAACAATATCCAGGAAAAGAGAACTGCATTGCTAGAGAGAGGCACTGGTTAAAAGGAAGGCTTCCTACAGTGCAGATAAGCACAGGGAAAGAAAAATACTGGTCCTTTCTATTCTATTGTTTAGGTAAATGTGTCATGGAGGCTGATGAGAGATGTTGGTGAAAGGTAAATGGCCTCTTCCAGTAATGCCACGTGTATAATGTGTTCTCCTGTGTAGGGCACGTGAAGGAATTTGCTGCTGAAAAGCTGATGCAGCACACAGTGCACCACAAACAGTCCCGAGGCTGAAGGAGCATGTTTTTAAGCATCTCCTCTGAAATCTGGTGAAGTTTTACAGAATCAAAGAATCAACCAGACTGGAAAAGACCTTTGAGATCAGTAAGTCCAACCTATGACCTAACATCTCCTTGTCAACCCGGCCATGGCACTGCTTGCCACATCCAGTCTTTTCTTAAACCCCTCCAGGGACAGTGACTCCACCACCTCCCTGGGCAGCCCATTCCAATGCCCAATCACGTTTCCTATGACATTAGGAAATTCTTCCTAATGTCCAGCCTACACTTCCCCTGGTGCTGTCCTATTCTTCTTGTCCTATTGCAGGTTGCCTGGGAGCAGAGCCCGACCCCCACCTGGCTGCACCCTCCTTTCAGGGAGTTGTAGGGAATGGTAAAGTCTGCCCTGAGCCTTCTCTTCTCCAGGCTAAACACCTCCAGCTCCGTCCACACAGGGCTTGTGTTCCAGACCCACCACTAGCCTTGTTGCCTTTCTCTGGACACACTCCAGCATCTCAACATCCTTCCCTTTTAAGGGAAAGTGATAGGTATACTTACAGGGAACTTCATTTGGATGGTAGGCCAGCCAGCTCTGCTGCTAATTGATGTGTACTCTTGCTTTTTATACATAATATTCCAAAGTTAAATCTGAAAATGGGTTTACCTTAATGGCAGGTGCCCTATGTTCACAGAAGCATGACGAGTTTCCTGGAGAAGTGCCCTGATAAGAGCAGGCTTTGATAGCTGCCTGATTGAATTCACTGCATACAGGGAAGTGAGAGAAAACTTACCATGGTAAGCTCAGTGTGTTTAACAGTTAAGTAGATTTTAATCTTTCTCTGAATTTGATATACAGAGCCATGGCCCAGCAGCCTGTGGTAGTTTGGATTTGCTTTTTTGCTGTGCCTGTTCCAGGTTCCAGAAGCAGCACTCCCAGAGGAGCTCACTTCCCAACTCCCAAGTGCTTTGTATTTGACAACAGTGCTGCCAGTCCCCACGTGCTGATTGTGCCCTCGGCTGCAGTTCAGGGTAGGTTTCACACTAAAGCTTCCTCTGCATTGCCAGACTGGCACGATGGGGACTCAGTGTCACTCTGACCTGATGTCTCTGAACACTCTTGTCCTCTGCCATCCATTGCCAAGGCTCATTGTTGGAGGAAAGTCAGGGGATCTTACTTTCTTTGGGAAGAGGAGGCCCAACTGTCACTTGTGCTGCTCAGGGCCACACTCTGTCCTTCTGCTCCTGCCTGGGGCCTTGCTGGGGCTCCGTGAGTGCTGAGGAGGTGCAGCAGCCTGCCAGCACTGGGAACAGAGCGCCTGGCTTTTCACCTGTTTCACTCACTTCATACTTGGCTCCAGGTGCCAAATACAGTGAATGAAACTGAAAAACCACCAGGGGGAAGATTTATAGGTCTTGTGATCAGACTGATTTGTGGATGCCAAAGGGAAACCTCCAAGATACCAAATACACATCCAAGTTTTATTTTGTATGCTAGAAAATCCTCTCTTAGCCTCTGGAAATTCCATAAATTGAGCCCTCCTCAAGAAAGGTGAGAAAACCCAAGCTGTACAATCCTCCTCCCTCCAGTGTTGTTAGCAATGAAAGCAGCTTTGTCCCTGGTTTCCAGCAATCTGAGGCAACTTGGCCATTACAAAAATGCATCACCCTTGGAACCCTGACCCTCTGCATCTTCCATCAGCTTCTGAGCACTGGAGCAGTTTGGGTGGCAAATGCCCAGCTCAGGCACTTGCCATTGAGCACAGGTTAATGGCAAGAACAGAACTAGTGACAGCAGTAGAACAGCCAGGGAAAAGGGCAGGGAATGGAGCTTTGTCTATATAAGACTGTTTTCTTTCCAGTACAGCTTTGTCTCTGTGTCCTCTTTAAAGCACTGCTCAAGGCATTCTGTTTCCACAGTAAATTCGTGTCCCACTGTGCAGCAACCTCCCAAGGGTAAGAAACATTCCAGATTTCACCCTTTCCTCAAATTACTGTTTCATTCTGTGCACATACATTTTCATGTGTTTTTTTTTTCTGCTCCTTGCTGTCCAGCAAGAGTAAAACTGATGAAATTATTTCTGTTTTCACCCGAAGCTGGAGCTTGAGGGTTTTCTTTTAACTATGGAATGTGATTAATTCTGTCCTTGAGCCACAGTTTTCTAGGCTGTGTCACGCTGCCTTTATCTACAGCATGGCATGCCCACTTGAGTGCAAATGAGAGCGTGGAAAATTATGTTGGTTTTTAGAGGTGTTGCTTCACTCTTTACCTTTTCTCCCACCACCTGCTGACTCCCTGATAAAGTAAATATTTATGAAAAGTACCTGGAGAAAACCCCCATGAGTCACCATCAGTTTATTGTGATTATATAATCTCAGCATAACTTGATTGAATCCTCCTTTACATGTTTACATTTCTGTTTGTTAATCAGACTTGAACTGAAATGCTGCAATTTTACTTTTCACTTGATGCTCAGGGTTCTCCTGTTTACCTGGTTTTAGTGGATGACAGTGTCAAATAATGGGTCAAATTCTTCTGGCAATTTTATAAGTTAAGAGTAATTCTGTAGCTTTATAATGTTTCATCAGGATATCATACAATCTATTTTAAAATATTTGGCCTCATGAAAAAAAGAGAAATTTGGTTTCGTGTGAAAATAAGCATTGCTGTGCTGTAACTGTAACACCATGTTAATTATTCTGCACATTTCTCACATTCCATTTTGTTTTGGCTTCCCTGATACAGCCAACCTGCCTGCAAGTGAAACAGTTGAGGAAAAAGTGATTTTATTTGAGACAAGGTTGGAGAGGGTTCAAGAGGTTTGAGAGATCTAAAGTATGGAAAGCACAAGCCTGACTTTGAGAATGTGAATTTGAGAATTCACATACCTTTGTCTGAACGGTGCCTCAGTGTACTCGGCATCCTTGCAACCTGCTGCAGAATAAAGCCTCTGAGGCCAGTGAGAGGGCATCAGAAACTGAGGGATGTTGCATGGCTGGTGTTGGTACTAAAGGTAGATTTGTATTCATCTGGATAACCCTGGATACCTGTGGCATCCTGCCATTATTGTTAAAGAAGAGGAAATAATCTTGATTCTAAAATTCTGAGAAACAGGGACCATCCCTTGCTAAAAAATGAGAAGATCTATTCTAATTTCCCTCCAAAATTCTTAACTGTCAATTGCTTGGGAGTAACTTCTCACTCTCTTTGATTTTTCTCTGACAGTGGCTCGACCATTTAAAAAAATCTATGCTCAGGAGTCTACTGAATGATTTTTTTTATGTTCATGTCTGAACTAAAGGCATTTGGGAGGAGATGAGTGGGAATCTTGCACTGTCTGAAGGGATCAGTTGTGTTTGTACTGTGTATGCATCTTTGGAGCACATTTGCATCCACTTCAGTGTTCAACGTGACGCCCTGTAGCAGTCATTTGCCTCACTGGCAAATGAAGGGCTCTATGAGAACAACATTATAAATTCCACTGAGACTGCTCTTCCCCTAAAAAGGCAAATTCACTGCTTTGCACGTCTTTCCTTCTGCCTTTTGTGCCACCTGAATCAAGATTTTTAATGTGAGGCATCTTTCCCTGACCAGGGAAGGAAGGTCCTAACTGTGAATGCCTTGTTTGTACCATACACACCCTGGGGCTTGCCCAGCTCTCTGGCTGTGCCCTGTGTTGAGAGCTGGCAATGAAAAGAGCACTTGAAGGGCTCAAATGTGGCAGAAGGGAGACATTTAAAATATTTCCATATAAGTTTTGAAGACGATTGAAGGGTAGAGTAATGAGAAACAAGCCAGAGGTCATCTATGCAAAAGGTTTTTAATTGAAAGTTCTAGTTATCAAATGATCTCTTTCAGCATCTGAACCATCACAGACAAAACTCTTGAAAGAGGAGACGTCAGGGAAGAACGGCATCAGGGCTGGCTTTGGGCAGCAGCTCTGAAGGCTGGATCTCGGTTCAAGAAAGGTTTGAAGACATGGTGTGAACGACCTCTGAATTGCAGTAGTTCAGCTCCACAAGGCTCAAGACGTTAAGTGCAGTGCACGATTGTTGATTGCCTTGGGGTACATTAAAGAAAAAACCAAAAAAATTACAGTTACTTCATAGGGAAGATATTCTTAGGTAATTGATGAGAGGTCATTTTTGTTGCTTGAAGTGCACTAGGTTGTCCATAATTGGTGTATAAAAAATCATTTAATAGACAAAGAATCTCTTTGAAGTCATGAAACAACACTGGGTCTATAATACAGAACTGAGAGAACAATGGTGCAAAAAGAGCTACCCTTTCTCTTAGTGTAGGCATTGCAAAGGATAGCTGTGTGTAAAATCCTACACAACTTAAGCCACCTTAAACCTCACAGAAAGGGGTAGTAATGGAATATTTATGGAGGTCATTTATGGAGGTTGTGACTTAACCTTGTTTCTGTCCTGAGCTGTGGAAAAGTCGAACCCTTTGTGCAACTGCTGAAGCTCTTCCTTTCTGTACATCTCAAAGTGGAAGAGCACAATTGTGCATTGGTCATTCCCCAAGGGAAAAAAATAACAGGTCACTTAGAGAAAGAACTCTTTGTTTGCACTCACCGGGAAGTTCATAAGCCAAGTAGGTGGTGAGTCCGTTGCACATAGAGAAAACATCTGCTCCATAAGAACTGAGGTTGTTGGCCAGTCCATTGGAGACAAAGGTGATCTCCTTGGTAGGTCTTCTAAGACCGATCAGATACTAAACAACAAAAACCAGCATTCAGCAAGTGCAGCGTCAGCGGCTGCTTCCCTTCTTGACCTATTCCCAGCTCTGGAAGGATGACTCGGGGCTGGGGCTTTGAGTCCAGACTGATTTAGGGACACCTTTAAATCCCCTGGGGACCTGTGGGACCACTAGCAAGCCTTGAAGGCAGCTGCAAAGGCAGATGAAGGGTCTTTGGGAGTCAGGGTGCAGGAGCCTGAGGGGAAGCTGCAGAGGAGAAGAGGAGAGCGGCCGCTCTGTGGAGCCAGAGCTCCTTCCAAAGCTCTTGCTCAGTGCCTGCCCTCGCCCCTCAGAGGCACTCGGCTGCCGGCTGGCAGGAGAAGTCTCTTCCTGCAGCCCGTTCCAGCCTGGAACCAAAGAGGGCAGCAGCAAGCAGCACAGATAGTTTTGCTCTCGGACTGGTCGCAGGTGGTGCTTACGGCCCCTCTCTGAGAGCCCTGGCTGCTCTAGTGGAACAAGCCTTTGTGACAGCCCCCTGTGAGCTTTATTCCAAATGAATTGCCACTCTCTTTTCCTCCTGGGGTGCTTTGTGGCCTGGCTCAAGTCCCTGCCTGCTGTCCTGCTTTGTTCCTCCCACTCCCTGGGCTTCCCTCTGCTCTCTGGCTCCTTCCTCAGCTTGGACCACAGGCCTCCTCTTGTGGCTCATCCCATGAGTGTGGGGGAAATGCTGTGGAATAGGGAGACGCTCTCTCAAACCCCAAAGAAAAGGGAGTCTGGCCAAGAGCAGCTGCAGCGCAAAGTTCTGAGCTGAGCAGTGCAGTTTGGTACTGAAAAGGGGGGCAAGGTGTTGAGGTTAGCTTCAGGAGGACGCACCTTAGGACTAGCAAGCCATGATCTATAGCTAAAGCTAAATCTTTTTGCTTATGCCTTTACTGATAACACCCTGCTGGTTTTCTTTTGCTCCCTAGGTGTTCTTGCTCTTTAAAGCCTTGATTTTTTTTTAAGGACTCAGTTTTGAGTCCCCAGTGTAGCCAGTGCCTACCAAAGGTGAGTATGCTAAATGCTGATACTATTTTTTAAAATCTCTATTAATTTAGTGGGCAGAACTCATGCTAACATGGTAGTTATTTGCAAAGGTTTTGAGAGAAGATTTCAAATTTTCTAGCTTATTGAGATATTTGTTCTTTATCAAATACACCTCAACCAAAGAAATAAATTTTTTACCATGCAAGGAATGGAAGATTATAAAGGGTGCCTTACCGCACATCTACACTCTTGGGTCATAAGAGAGTATTAAGAAGATATCAGTGTAAAAACTCATTGCAAACAATGTAAAAATTACCTAGGATATCTACAACAGTAATTAAAAATTAAAACCCTTCACCTTAAAAATATTATTCTTATTTTTCAACCTTTTAAAATAAAATAAAATTCAAAAGAAATTCAACTATGTGATTAACAGTGTGATATACATCAGTTCTAAACATCTAATGATTTAAAAGGCTTTGAAAACAACAGTCTTTCACATCTGTTTACTTTCAAATACTGAGCAATGTTCCAAGTGATTCCTCCATTAAATTCTTACCCTCCTCTCTGCAGCCACTTTGACAAGTGCAGCAAAGGTGGGCATCTCTCTCCTGTTCAGGGTGGAAATGTAGCACCTTCCCTTTGGCATCACTCTTGTTGCAATGACACCCTGTAAAATTAAATTATTGAGCACTCACAATTCAGTATTTTGCAACTGTTAACATTGGAATATAGTTTGGATTGAAACAATAACAAGTGCTGAGAGTTTCTAACCCATATCACAAACTCCGAAATTTAGAATAAAGAAAACACCTGTCCCTGGGCCAGCTGTAATGAGGAGCCAGTATCCTCATATACTTTTTGAACAAGCCCCTCGCTGCCACTCACCGTGTTGTAGTTCCAGATGGTTTTCCAGGACAAACGGTTGCTCTTTTGCTCAATAATTGCCTTTTGTGTTTGACTATTGATGCTCATGCTTTGTGAAATACCAGAGATGGAGATTTGAGAGTCCCCACCAGAGATGATTTGTTGGTTGTTATCTGTCTGCTGAGGTAAGAAAACCACATGAAATATTTTCAGACTGTGAAAGTAGCTAGCTCTCACAATATATATTTACAAAAAATCCCTGCAAGAAATTAATAACTGCTCTGATCAGGGGAGAGATGGCACTGGAGGCATATTTTCAAATGAGGGAGAGATATTTAAAATAAAAATAAAAAAAAAGACTGTGGTGTTCAGCAGAGGCCATAAGAAATCTTTTCATGGATTCACTGAATCATTGTTGAATCTGACAGCTGTCATCTGGTGCCTTTAGAGGCTGATGCGTGCAAGAGCACTGGGCACAGTAAATCCACGCTCACAGTCCTGGATGGAAACTTCTGCTCACCCACTGCTCTGTTCCAGCGTCTCAATGAGGAGATGCCAGGCAAGACGGGCATCAGGGTTGGCTTTGGGCAGCAACTTGGGATCCCAAATTTGGTTCAAGAAAGGTAAGGGCTGAGGTTTTCTCACCTGTCCATTGCCATTCCAGTTGCCATTCCAAATGCCGTTCCAGTTGCCATTGCCATTCCAACTGCCATTCCAATTGCCATTCCAGCTGCCATTCCAAATGCCATTGCCATTCCAATTGCCATTGTTGTTCCCATTCCAGATGCCATTCCAAATGCCATTGTTATTCCCATTCCAGATGCCATTCCAATTGCCATTGTTGTTGCCATTCCAGTTGCCATTCCAATAGCCATTGCTATTGCAGTACTTCAGATCCACAACTCTCAGGACATTGAGGGTAATGCATGATCCCAGATTCACCTGGGATTCTTGGAAAGCTGGAAAAGAAAAGAAAAAACTCCATGAGCTAATGCCTAAGATCTTGGCTGCCCTTCTACAGGAGGCTGGTGCTGTTTCTCAAAGCCAGTCAGGTTCTGAAGAATTGCTGCACGGGCAATGTTTGAGCCTTCTTATTGACTGGGCATTACAGGGGAATTCAATGTG
>VXBQ01016003.1:1854-46834 GCA_013400175.1 Phainopepla nitens
TAATGGCTGAGAAATTAATGGATGTGAGGAAGAGTATCATTCTTGCATTAATGAGAAGTGGTCACCAGTAGCAGCACCCAGGTTGGTAAATCACTGTCCATGGATGAGCTAGTTTTGCTGTATTGCTATGCACAAGGATGGAAGCACATGGAGCAAAGTCAGACTCCAGTGTGAGCTTGCTCCTCAGGGAAAATCACAGAACCAGCAGCAGCATGTTTTTAATGTTTCATGAATAAGGAACCTAGGAATGTGCTAAAAGGAGAATTCTGAATCTACTTAAATTTCCCAAAATACTATCTATTTAGCTTTGTGTTTTGATGGTATCTGGATAGATGAAATTAATTGTCTCCTGAAATACAATTTTTTAAGACTTAGAATTTAAATTATTAGAAGTGAGATAAATTATGGTTGTAACATTAATTCTTTCTCTCTAAAATTAAGCAAAGTAACATTTCTTTTTGTATCTACAATCTTATTTTTATCGTACCAAGAGAAGAAAAGTGATTGTGACTTTTTTTAGGGCGATCAGTGTGTTTAGGAGGTCAAGAAATATAATAGAAGATGTGTGGGTCTACCTCCAATTAGATTCAGTCTTTATGAAAACAAAGTCTAAGGCTGAAGCAGAATGATACAGGAAACCTGAGGCAAAAAAGCTATCCTCAGCAGCACACAAGACATTTTTCAAAATGTTGGTACTGAAAAACTTTCAAAGGGTGGCAAAATTATACTTTGATTCAGTTTCCTTGATGAGGAGGAAAAAATCCAAAAAAACCCCTTCATTAGGGTGAGGCTGAGAAAAGTATGCATGGCACTAAGGGATAAAAGAAGATGTAAGAAATAAGAGGGCATCTTTAAAAAGCCAGACTCATGTTTGAGGAAGGGTAATAGGAAGGATTGTAAACTCTAGCAGGTTAAAAAAACAAGGCAACAAAAATAGAATTTGAGAAGCACTTGCAGACAGTATAAATAAATAAATAAATAAATAAATAAGCATATTTAAAGACTTTAAGAAGTGTTTTTTGATTTTTTTCCCCCAGTTTTTCTGAAATAACCTCATTTTGCTATAACTCAAATCAGCTCCCATATATCTAAGACAAATTGTCCAATTAATGCTGCACTATGTTCATTTACAGGAGCTATTTAAATTATCAAAATAATATGTGTGTGCTGGATTATCAGCACTCTTTTCCAACTCTGTATCTTGAGCAGGCATCTTTGAGTAACATCAGTGTGAACACATACTCTACAAGCTCTACAACACTCTGAGATTACTGTGATAGAGAACATCTCAGATTTAATGGATAGCAACTGAAAAGTGGGAATTTTTTATGAAATCACAGATGGGCGTTACAGACTGCGTGGGCACCATGTTGATATGCACACATATATGAAGAGCATAAGAACAGAAAGACAGTCAGACCAAAGTATCCTACATCTACTGAAGGCAGTGCCTTTGGAGGAGTGTAACAGGGCAAATACACTTAAAATGGTAAGGGGTGATGTGAAGGGGTGTCCTGGAACTCTTACATTTACAGCTTCCTAGATTTGAGATGGTGCCTAAGCTCTTAGCAACCCTGAAGGTGGCTTCTGTTCTGTGAACATTATCCAATGTGCAACAAAACTCATTTAGCCTTTCTGTATCAACAGCACCTTCAGAACAGAGTCCTGAAAATCCCAAAGGGTCAGGGGTCAGTTATGTGGAGGCACTTAAAAACCCTTACTACGATATTTAACAAGTTTCAATGAATAACTTAGAAAAGCCTTAACTTTGTAAAAAAATGGAAAGAATCTGTAAAGAAAAGCAAATTATTATTTGCTTTTTATACTTACACACAGATGTCTTTACTTTAAATATTGTGCAGCATATATATATTAACTTCCAGTATCACAAACATTTTAAAATATTATTTTCAACTAAACTTGGAATCTAAATAAAACACTGCAGAAATACTAATTATGAGATTCTAGGGAAAAGGAAATCCTTCAGAAGAAATTTATTTCTTTAAATACAATTAAGAAGAGTTTACAGCAGCTTACCCTTCATCCCACTGCTGATTACATGGTTTTGGAACAAACAAAAAGATGATAACCAAAGGCCAAAACTAAAGCTTATTGAAGCTGGATGATTACTCCCTTCAATTTCAATAGGCATTAGAAAATACTTAGGAGGAGCAACACAGCTCAGAACATCTGTAATTATATATCCCTCTGTAGCTGTGGTTTGGAAGGAAAGCAAGTTTTCAGTTTGCCCAGGTCCCCTTCAGCAACTTATTTAGATGAGTGAACACGATAATAATTCAGTTTCTAATGTTTGTGCCTTGTACCCCATTTCTTTTGGGAGCTATGATTTATAGACATTGTGTCCAACAACATAACACCATTTGTTTGTGTAAGTGTCCTTGGTAAAACAAGCATCTATACAATTATCATAGCAGTGACTTGTTAAAAATATACATACTGAAAAACCTGTCATTGTTAACAGAATGTAAATTAGAATTTGTACAGAAGAGTCTGAAAGAAGCCTGCTAACATGTAAATATTCACATCCAATCTTACCAGTAAAATTGTGGCTTTTAAAGCCTCTTCAGAGAAAGCAATTCTAATTACATGTACTGAGAAATTTAAAACTGCAGAAAATGTGAATACTTCTCATATAGGAGAAGGATGCAGAAGTCCTGGTGCTGTCTGGGTGGATTTTAAGAATGTGATGCATTAAAACAGAATTACTTTATCCATCACTACTTAGGAGACTGCTTCCTTCTCCATGATGTATTACCATGAGATGCTCAGTTTGCAGGAACCTTTGTATTTCTTTCCCACTTCATGAAGAGAGCTGCTGGCATTCTACCACACAAAGCACTCTTTGCCTTGACAACAGGAACATACTAAACCAAAACAGATTGGAACTTTTGGCTGTCTGAGTCTCTTCCTGTGCTATGAGAGGCTCCTTTAGTTTATGGAGTATTGTGCCTTTCTGAGTATCTCTATCATTGGCCAGCCAAATGTTCTGAAATTGTATTAATGCTCAGATGAGTAAGGTACTTGAAGAGCCTTTTGTAAGCCTGTATTAAAGGACTTGAAATGTTAAGTTTCCAGGTTGTTTATTACCTGACCTGTGGTAAGGTAACAAGCAAACTACTTTAGCAGGACAATTTTTTTTTTTTTTTTAAAGACTCCATGGTGTCCAGTCCAATGTAGATGGTGTTTACTTGTGTGTGTGTGTGTGTTGTGTGTGCACAAATTGCATTAGCTGTATGACAATAAATATATGATACACCACTGAGTGAAAGGGATGCCATAGGACATCCCCAAACTGCTGCACTTAGATCTAAACCATATAAGTAACATCCTCCAGACGCTCCCAATTCACTGTTCCTATTAGATCAGTATTTATTACAGAAACACTGGAGTTGCACTAGCACAAAACTAATTCTATTCATACAGATATAGTCCTCCATGATGGAAGGAACTTATTGTGTATATGCCATACAAGTTTCACAAGAGCAAAAACTAGAAAGATTCAGAGAGAGTTTACTGCCTCTGTACCTATTTTGAGATGTACAGTACATATATATATGTATGTATGTATGCTTTATATCAGTTAAAACAAAACAAATGCCATTAGGAAGTTTGATTTTTTGAAACATGCATGCGTACCAATCACGTTTCACTGATTCATGCTAATCAGTGTTATGGACAAGTACAAGGACTGCAGAAACACTTGTCAGTTTTATACACTTCACTTTCCAATAGTAGTATTTTCAACATTCTGTGCACTCACATAAAAAACTGAATTTTCTCTTTAGCAGATGTTGCAAATAGGCATGCAAATAAAATTAATGAAAGATGCTTGAAAGTGCGCTAATGCTTTTGAAAAGAGAGAATAGTCTTAATTGTCTCGGCTGGGTTTTTTTTTTTTTTTTTAGAAAAAAATGGTGTACAGATTCTATGTTAGTTAACACCTTCATAAGAAGTCCATAGAAACTGTTCCCTTTGATGCTTGAAGGCATAGTTAGGCACTATGTCTGCAACCTTGCTAAATTTGATTACCCCCATTAGAATCCTCTGCTCCCAAGCACAGGAGCTGCAGAGTTGAAGAGCAGTGAGTGGCAGGATTTTCCAACCCACAGGAAAGACTAGCATACACTGGATATGACTTATGAAGTATTAATTAGCTTTTTCCTATGCAAGAATGAGAAAAGCTTTATTGTATTCCTCTATTCACATGCATTATTTTTCTAGAAAAATATTATTGTTTACCAAACAATACCCAGGAAAGTGATGAACATAAATACAGTACAGGTAAGAGGGAAACTAAGCAAATTATAATACATTGATATCTGAAAGATGTCAGACAATGAAAATGTGTACAAGAGAAATTGTGTTTGAGAAAATCATATTACTGGGAATCTACCACTTAGGATCTACATTATTTTGAATCCATAGTGTATCATATTTCAGCTCTAAATTTGTAATTAGCAAGCCACTTTCTCCCTCTTCTGTGCATTTATAGTCTTGCTCGCAACAAGAATTGTCAAAGTAAGTGGATCAAAAGAATTTTTTAAAAAAGGGAAAGTAGCAACTTCCATGTAAGCCTCACCACTCCATCATTTCCTTTGTGCCGGCCATCTAAAACACATTACAAGAGTTTTTTCTTATTCTTTGTTAAAAGCCTAGCCTACTTCTGGCAAATTACACAAAAATGAAGCATAAAAATGCTAGTAGGCTCATCCCCTTTTTCTATTTTTATTTGTGCTTATTAACAAAAAATATATTTGCATTTTAATGCAACAGAATTCTGTTTGGAGGCTACTGTAGTATTTTGGTTTTAGTTTAGCTTGGGTGGTTTTGGGGTTTTGTTTGTTCAGTTGGTTTTGTTTTTTTGTTTTGGGTTTTTATTGTTTTTGTTTTGGTTTGGGTTTTCATTTGTTTCATTTTGGGGTGGGTTTTTTTGTTTTGTTTTGTTTTGTTTTGTTTTTGTGGTGCTGTGCTGATTGTAGCTGGAACACAATCAATTCTCTCTAGAGCAGCTAATATATAGATTTGTGCTAGAAACAGTATTGATAATCAAAGGATGTTTTAGTTACAGCTGAGCAGCACTTGCACAGAGCCAAGGCCTTTTATGCCCTTCACCTCCACACTAGTGAGTGGGCTGGCTGTGCACAAGAAGTTTGGAGGGGGCACAGCTGGGACAGCTGACCCTCACTGACCACAGGGATATTCCAGACCATATGGCATCATGCTCAGGGTGTAAAGGTGCGGGAAGAAGGAAGGGATGTTTGCAGAGTTGGCATTTGTCCTCCCAAGCCAAAGCTATGCATGATGGACCCCAGCTTTCCTAGGGATGGCTGAACAGCTGTCTGCCTATGGAAAGTGGGGAATGAATTCCTTATTTTAATTTTCTTACATGCACAGCTTTATCTTTGCCTATTAAACTGCCTTTTATCTCAAGCCCCGAGTTTTCCCACTTTCACGTTTCTGATTGTTTTTCACACCTCACTGGGAAAGATTGAGCAAGGGGCTGGCTGCTGTTGAATCATGATAGGCACCTAAACTGAAATTTAGGAGTACTCCCCTTGTCTTTCTGGCTTGATCACCGGGGCTTAGACAGCCAACAGTACATATATAATAACACAGACAAGGCAATGTACAGAAAGCCCTGAATTAGAAGGCAAAACCACTTCATTTTTATGATCTCAGTTTTTATGATAAAGGAGTCCAAGAGAATTTCTGGAGGTAATTTAAAATACCATTTTATTCTAAAAGAATGATTTACTTCATTTGTCTAACAGATGTCTTTGGTAGACATCTATGTAGACTTTGTCCGTACAGATTATCTGCAGCTATACAGAAATATAACTTGTTCCAGAGAGGTGTGAAGAAAGCAACACTCTCCTCTGAACCTTCCTCCCTATAAGGAAAATTTTCTTTCTATTTCTAGTCTGTTTCTAGTTCAGCTAGCATTTTGTTTGAAGGCCATTTCTTATTTTGTCAGGTCTAGACGGCCTACATTTCCTTTAAATTTTTTAAGAAGAATCTAGCTGAAAGCATTTAATAATTAATATGTTTAACTTTCTTTCCTTTGGAGATAGATTTCCATGGCTGACTTAAACAGTGTCACCCTTCTGGCTCTTGAAACAAAACACCTAAGCTACTGTGAAAAACAAAAGATATGTAAAAACTTATTGCAAATATCCATAAATAACAGCATTCAGATCTCAGGGTATAGCCAGGTATTTACTTAGGGTCTTTCAGTTGCTGTGTCCTGTGAAACAATATTTGTGCCCCAATTACAGAAGCTCATGAGTTTTTTACAATATATGGATTATTAGGAGGATGGATAGAAGATAGGTTTTTGGCACAAAATCTGCTATATAAAGGGTTATTTCATTTTCTGAAGAAAAAATCCTCAAGATACACATTAATCACTTGTTAATTCATTAGTGAAAAGGAGAAGCTGACACAAAAGCAAGAGTCCCAAGTAATAACTTCTGACTTTTGCCCCCACAGAAAGGTAGAACCTCATTAGTTTTATTGTTTAAAATAAAATCAGTGCTTACTGCTGCCTTTTTCCCAGATAACATGTGGGAAGGCATATTCCTGAAAGGAGTAAGAACTTTCATTACACATGAGCAGGTTATATAAGAGAAATAAGCCTGAACCAGACATCATGATTTTTCTCTACAGTCTTTGAGAAGTTTAACTTTTCACTTTAATTAGTGACATATCATCAATACTGGCTCAAACTAGAACCCAAATATTAACTTGTGAAGTTAGGGAACATTGCACTGCCCACACATTCTGTGGATAAAGTCTACATAAAGGAAAAACAGATATCTTTATGCAATGAAAGATTTACAAGTTGACACCAGTGAACAGAAGGCAGCCACTGAAACATTTTATCAGCCGTCCTGGCAAGACACTTGGTGTTTTGCCAGGACTGTGCTTGCCACTAAGTACAAGTCACTGTTTCAGATTTTAATGGTACAGCAGGCATACATTAGGGCTACCATATTATCTAGGTGTATGTATCCCACATAAGCACAATAAAAATACCCCACTGCAATACTCATGCACTGGACACTGTCTGCATTGGAGTGTTGGCATGGAAATATGACCGGTGTCTGTGTACAAGTGCTCTTCCTCAGCACCTTGCAGCATTTTGCCAGCTTCCAAATCCACAGTTCTCTGCCAGCTTCAGCAAGGCAGCTCCAATGCATCTCAAGCATTGCATGCATTGCCTGGAGGCTAGGGAAGAGTATGGTACAGTGAGTCAGAAAACCAAACTAATTTCTGGAAGATAATGGAGCCTGGAATAATAGTAACAGTATCCTAGAGAAATCCATGCCTCTGTTTTTAAGGATGAGTGTGTTTAGTTGTTTGTGTTTATCCTTTATGTGTTGTGAACATCCCTTTTAAAAAAAGCTGCTTAAACATTATGCATAGATTGCCTTTTAATAATATGACAAGATTGTTGTTTCTACAATAGGTGCCCTACAGATAATTAGATTTTTAAAGATGTCTTCTTCTCTGTCTTCTCTTATAAATTGAATCTGAGTTCACAAGAGGAAAAAATGAAAGATGAATACTGAATATTTTGAGTTATACCAATAACTCAAAATTAGTTTACTTCTGCAACTGTGAACATTTCTTTTCATTTGAGCTAGAAATAATGTTTTCTTGTCTATTCTGAAAATCTTTATAATGTGGTTTCCAAACTCTTTGCAGTGAAAGATATAGGTACTACTTACTACTGTGTATGACAAAGTAGTAAATAAAAGACACATAAAGCTCTCTGATGATCATCTCAAGAGTTCTTTGCAGTTATACTTTCTATTCCCTCTGCATACTTCCTTTACTCTATATGGCTTTTATGAAGCTATTGGACTTAATGCTTGAATTATTGTGGATTATTTTATGGGAAAGTAAGTGAGGAAGTGACATAAGTATGCTCTACAGAACTGTAATACAATTCCAAAATGAAAAGTTGCAGGCTACAGCAATCCAAGATACAGAGCTTCCTTTCACCAAAACCAGCCATGTTATTTATACTGGTGGTTGGCAGCATATGGCAGTGAGGAACACAATTTACTTCTTTAGATAGTTGTGTAATCTCTTAGGTCTAAATACTGATTATGCTAACTGGGATCCTACATAAGTTTGATTGAGCTCTTTTTCCCCTTGTTGTAGTTTTGTGTGTGTGTGTGTGTGTGGTTTTTTGTTTTGGTTTGGTTTGGTTGGTTTGTTTTGTTTTTGTTTTGTTTGGGGTTTTTTTGACAGTGGGTTGGGGTTTTTTTAAGCTTCATGGAAAATTGTTTCCAATATTTCAGTTACGTGTCAATGAGAAATTATTTGACTAGTTCATATTTTATATTTGACACTATTCTTCTCTAAAAAACCTACTTCTATAAACATTTAGGAAAAAAATGCCACTCATGTTGTAAAAAGTGGTTTACATTTTGAACAGATTTAGATGCAGGATGAGAATGGTACATTTTGTACAACTTTTAGAAGGTCTTTCACCATTCCGTTAGGAAGGGGAATTAGCTTTTCCCCTCTGGTCTTTGTATGAAGTCATGGAGTTTCTGTGGGGTACACTGTCCTACATTTTCTTGAAACAGAGGTCTACATACTTCTATGCCGACAGCATACATTGAAGAAATTCTTAAAAAAATAGCATGAAAAGTTCCCTAATGCTCTGCTATAAACAAAACCTGATGCATTCATTTCTGAATCAGGAAGACTAGTAATGCAGGAGTTTTTTTCTGCAGGGAAAAATAGTCTTTAAAGCTAAATAACATACTGTTTAGAAAGAAAGAAAATATTACTGCAAGCAGTTCAGTATCAGCCTATCTGCAGTAATTTCATCTGCTGGAGCTAGAAGTAAATGTACTTCCACATTTTCTGTTCAGAGGGAAAGCTATTAACTTTGGTCTCAGATGGCATTGAAATCTGTCCACAGCTGAAATTATTTAGCACATTCATCCATCCATAATGAATCCTTATCCATACCATCTGATTTTCTTGCCTCCTCTAAGCCTATTTCTGCTTCCCTGTTTTGCTCAGTTCCTACCTTATAGGCCTGAGTTTTTCCTACTCTTCTTTTTGTGCAGATATATTGGAACTAGACATCAGGAAACATTCAGTGGTATTTCCATGGTTTGCAACATGCACAATACATTGGGGATTATGCAAGATTTACCAGGATAAACACAGGCTTCTGTTATAATTTCCTAATGAAGATTATCAGTGATATTTTGAAGAGTTAATAAAACATTTTGATATTGTTTGTGTTCCTGTAAGAATATCTTAATGTCTGGGAAGTTTTCTTACTTTGCTCCTCCACACTGGTACCACAGATATCTACAAGAAACCTCCCTGATCTAGAGGGAGCAAGCTAGAATCCTTGAAGAAGGAAACACTGCAAATTCTGAGTCACTAAATAAGCAGCTTTGCATACAATTTTTCAGAATATAAACCATTTACTATCATTTCCCAATTGGGTTAGAATTCAGTATTTACTGAAATTATTATTCTGACATATTTTATTTATGAACAGAAGATAATATTGGATTTAGGGATTTAAACATTATCCTCTACCTTTTTTTTCTGGAGATTATAGTATGGTTCTGATGCTAAATATAGTTTGTCAGATGTTTTCAGTTTTCAATGCATAATTAGATGTGAATCTAGTGTTATCCCTATTTACTAACAGCTCTCATGTAGTGGTATTTTCTCTCTGAGCACTGAAATTAAGGAGGATTACTGTCAATGCTGCAACAGTGTTATATATCCTCTCTGGATTCCCATGACTAACACTTTATGAGAAAATCTGACTGCCTAGCTGAGAAATGGCCACTGAGCAGTGAAACTGAATATTCACCAGGGACACTGTTCTTCACTAGATGACAAGCATCAAATGGATCAAATGGATCTCAAATTTAAGTCACTACCTTTTGCTTTGCAAATGTTTCTGAACAAGTTGTGACTACACCTATTAAACAGTATTTCATTACTAAATTAGACTTGAAATTGTGGTATGCCTGAGCCATCTCTTCAGTAACGTTGAAACAACCCTTTAGGCAGAGACTTTTAATTGGAATTACTGTAAGTCAAACAAATAAGTGCTTTGGACTGTGGTTACTCTGACCAGTTATCTGTTCACTTGTTTGCTAAAATCAGACATGTGTAAGTAGCTAGGTTTTCATATTTATTTTTAGAGAAAACATTCAACATGAGGTATGGTTACACTGACTGACAATCAATGCAGATTGACAATCTGCACTACCTCCCTGCAACCTGCCCTCAGAATATTGTCATTTTGTCTTTTGCTAAAAAATCAGTTATTGATGCTTAAATAGAATAGAATAGAATATAGATGCTTAAATAGACACTGAATTTTCTAAAAAATTAATGTGCTCTGTGTGTATATTAACTATACATCAAAATAGATTGGCAAATGAAAAGAACATAGACTAATGAAAAACTAAGGAAGGATATAGAAAAGATGCTATCTTCCCTCAAGTGTATACTGCTTAAGAAAAATGAGATAAAAAAATCTTCATATTTAGAATCCTTTCATCTCATCAGGGAATTCTATTCCTTCAAAGAAAAAAACATTCGAGTGATCAAATAAAATCCATTGCTTTTTTTCTGTATAGAGCTTAATTTCTTGACCATTTAGACTACAGCATCTCTAGCACATGGAAAATTGAACCAAAATAATTTTCTTAGCATTTGTAATAGCAAGTAATTGCAAACTTATCATGTTACTGTTTCTTTATGAATATGTCTCAGTTTAACCAAAAATGCATGTAAGATGAAGGGCTTTGAACCACATGTGGTTTTGGATTCTACCCAGAGTTTCATTCCGGCCAAGAACTGAACAAAGTAATGGAAAGGTATCTATTCTGATCTGCCACTGTGTTAGGCTGTTGTAGGTGCTGTTAAATTGGATTACACACAAAGCTGAATTTAGTATCGCACATGACAAATAGCAAATAGCTACAAGTACAAATAGCTTCTTCAAGAGATTTATTTCAAGAAAGTGCTAGCAAGAATGAATACCTCACTGACGTTAAATGTTTCAATGGGACAAGACCACCTAACAAGAAAATATGTCAGAGATCTATTATAGAAAGGCTCACCCAAGACATTTAGAGAACAAATTCTAAAATTAAATGTTATATCTAGAGCAGATCGAAGAAGGATGCAGAAAAAAAATAGAGTGACATTTGAAAACATAGGTATTTTTGTCATCCCATGAATTCATTAGGTTATTTTAGCTGTTATTTATCTTAATATAATTTGGATTACTGACACAATACAAACAAACACCAAGGAGCTTCTGCAAATTACTTCTTTTCTTCTCTAATAAAACCTCTTTAGTATTCTAAGGGTAAATCTTCACCAAGTGTCAGCATAACTTCCATAGGGGACCTTTTTTGCTGATGTCTTTCTTTGAACTTGAAAGGAATCCTTTCCCTCTGGTCCTGCTTCTCAAATTCCTAGTGAACAGCATCTTATGACCAACCATGAACAAAAAAGATTTATCCAATTTTTACAACACCTTTACTCATGTGCCAGCATTTTTCTCTCTTCCATTCTTCCCCACCATCAGTTCCTTCAGATACAATTGCAGAGTCATGCTTTTACATGCAAGATGAGATAGGAAGAAAGGAGATTATGCAGATGCTAAAATTCTTCATCTATAGTTTTCATTTTTTCAGGAATGCATGGATTTTATTAGCAGCTTTAGAAAGTGGCAGAAGCTGGAGCAGTAGACAGGAGGCCTAAGAGGGCAGAGAAAAGCAAAAATTTTTATGGAGGTATTGAAATACAGGCTTAATGTGGCAAGGGACAGACTCAGGGAGGTCACAGCTGCCAGTCCTGTTGTCAATGTCTGTCAATCTGTTCTGCAAGCCTCGTCACACACATATTCTGAAATTTCTCCTTACAGAGACTACATCCTTGCTAGCTCCCCTCAAAATTCTGCATTTCTTTCTGTTCTTCACTGACGAAAGGAAGATAAATTAGACGTGCACCTGTTAACTTCTAACCACTATGCTTTAATAGTTAGCCACTCTTGCAAGGCACTTCAGAGCACACTTGCAGCATTCAAAAGTAGAATGTCCTGCATATTGCTTCTTGCATCAGCTGCATTACATCCAAAGCATTTATCATCACTCTTGAAGGCTCTTTGATCCTTCTCAGGATTGAACTTCCTTATGTGACACCCTTCTGTACAAAAATCTCAGCTAATCAATACTTATACCATGAGAGGTCATGCTGCACAAACACCAATATATTATTTCATGGTAAAGCAGATGTTTTAAGAATGCATGCAGCAACTTCAGGGAGGCCTGTTCTACAGTTTAACTTCATTTAAAAAACACACCAAGAAATCCTAAAATTTAAATCTGCATAGAAAAACATATTAATAAGCATAGTAAAGCTTATGCCATATTACTGCTTCATAACAGACAAAAAATGGCAGAAACGGAAGCCTAGACACCGATTTAATAAATACCTGTTTTGTGAAGCATGACACTTCTATACAAACCCCAGATCCTTTATACCTTTAAAATCTTTCTCTTTTTTTTTTTTTGTAGTATGTAATATAAACCAATCACAGAATTTAAATTTAAAAATCAACCCTTGTCTCCCCTTAACCTATTTTTTCCTGTATTGCATTATTTAATGCACAATTTTCTGAAAAAAAAAAATAAAAATGGAAATATTTGTTACTTTCACTGGTGTACTGTCAAACTAAAATAAAGTAACCAAAAATTAGAACAATTGAAAGAAAAATATACAAACAATTATTAAATTGGAAATTAAAACACATAATGATTTCTGAAAGAATATAGGTTTTACTATTTCTTTTTCAAAGAAAACAAAAGAAAATATATACTTTTGTTATTTTGAAGAATAAATGACTATTTCAGCATTTCCTGTGGTTCAGGAATTCCATTTCTGCTACAATCAAGCCATCCTGTCACCCCATGCATTCTCATTCTCTGAGAAGGATTAAGGTTTAATAAGAGGTCTTACTGATCTGTTTCATGACTTGCTTATTTGGCAATTTCTTGAATATTGTAGGAGGATTACATTACCTTAGCTTGTCATAGGGAAAGGATATGCAGAAAAGCCCATGACTATTGAACTTTAGGGTATTGTTGAACTTTATACAGTTCAAAGATCACTTTTTGAATAATTGGGTGAATGATTTGGAAATAGACAGTGAAGATAGTATGAGAGGACTGTAAAAATTAAATTATGATATTACTTAAAGCAATAAAAAACATTTTGTGATCACTTATTGTTAAAACAAACAAAAAAGAAACAAACTAACCCTCAACTTTTCCTCCCTGAGGGACAGTGACTTGGCTACAGTATTCATGTCTAGACAAGAAAAATTAATTTTATCTGCACACATTTCTCTTCAGCATTTAAGGACAGTAGAGGCATTCATTAAATTTAATTCATAGTGCCCTGAATGCAGAAGTATTCTGAGGTGCAGATAAAAGCTCCCACTCCGCACACTGTTGTGCCCAAGCAGTGCAAGGGAGGTAGTAATCCCACTGGATTGCTCAGTGGGAGGATCAGCAACGTCCAGTCACTGAACCCTGTGTCAGCATGGTTTGAATAGCAATGCCCTGAGTCCCTGACCATGCTGGAGTGGCTTTCCAGATACAGCAATTCACAGAGCAATGGAATAAATTAACAAGTAACACTGCATCTGTGCAGTATCATGACATAAGCTATTTATACAAATGAGGTTTTCTCCCATTTCATGAGATATTTTAGCAGGGTGTTGAAATACTCTTGCAAGAATTATCACACAACCTGTCCAGCTGTTCTGCTAACACTGTATCTGTGTTCATTATTACTTTAAAAAAAAAAAAACCTCACTGAGGTAGAAAAATTCAAATCTGAAGTATTGTTTATTTGTTTAGAAACAGCAATAAATTATGCAACTTCAGGCAGCAGCAGATCCCCAGAGTATTTTTCATTAGAAAATTTCTTGCTCTGTATAATACACCCACATTTTTTCCACACACAGCTATAGAATAAACAATGATTTTGTTTATATTTCCTCTGACTTTCCATGCAGCAGAATTCCTATGATATTTTGAAACTCTATATCATCTAAGGCAACCCTTTTAAATGCAGTACCAGAATGACCAAGACTACAGTTATAGCTTTATTTCATGAAGTCACACTGCAACTTCCTGAGCTTAGAAGTCCATTTGTCCAATTTCTTGCAAGGGCTCTTTCAAAAATTTTGACAGACAGCTAAAATAACACTTGTGGCCCTGTTCTTTCTGGAGCAGCTACAGAAGCTTCACCAGGAGCACATACCAGAGAGCTGCCGGGGGTAGTGTGTTATTATAATTTGATGCAGCAGCCTTCAGAACAGAGACTAGCAATAATGCCACCCTAGCAGAACTGTCTGCACTAAGCTCTGCAACTGTTTGTCAGACTGTTGTGCTCCAGGACAGGATAAGTGACAATACAATAAGTGTGCTGTCACACATGGCCTTCTGACCAGAGTATATCCATCTACCCTAAATGAATATGCTTTAGAAGATTTCTGAGGCCAGTTTCATGTCAAAAAATACAGGTGAGCTCATGGGTGTACAAAAATATGCTTAAAGTACTGGTCATTTTTTCACCTCGATGTTGCCATCCTCATTAGAGGTTGTTACCTCTCACAAGAGCTTTTGTTTTGAAAACTGCAGAGAGATAGGCTTCTGGGGTGAGGTATTTTTTCCTGAACTGACATTTCACCAGAACATGCATCCATAGGGCTGTTCTTTAACTCTGCCCTTCAGTGTTTGTGTTCTGTTTCCTGGAATCTCTAGAATGTTTTTCAAAAGATAGATGGTGACAACTAAGCTGACAATTTTAGAGGAAAGGAAAAGGCCAATCCTATAGCCAAGGTGAGATGCAGCTCAGTTCACGACTTAAACAGAACTTAAAAAAGAAGGAGAGCAACCTTCTTATGCAGACAGATAGCATAAGAGGAATATTTTAAATTAAAAGAAGAGAGATTTATATTAGATGTTGGAAATAAATTCTTTACTGTGTGGGTGGTAAGACACTGGTACAGATTGCCCAGAGAAGCTCCATCCCTGGAAGTGTTCAAGGCCAGGTTGGATGGGGCTCTGAGCAACCTGGTCCAGTGGGTTGCATTCCTGCTCATGATGTGGGGATTCAAAAGACATGATCTTTGAGGTCCCTTCCAAATCAAACCCTTCTATGTTTCTATGACTTACATCAAAATTATTCAGACTGTATACCAAGGTAGCAAGAGATAAGGAAATTATTTTTAAAAATATATCAGGAAAGGGCATTAACACCTCAATCTTTCTAGACAACTAATGGCTGTCATGGTTAGAACCAAATATACTTATCACAAAATCAAAAGACATATTTGGGAAAGCTACCAAGCTCCCTTTCTCATAAACAAATTACAATCAATATGGCTCATTTAGGAGTGGAAAGTTTATGTCCGGTTAGGAAATGTGATATGGAATGAGTAGGAGGCTCAGCTGGGATCATTAAAAACAGTGAATCAGCCTTGGCTCTCAACAACTTACATGTTTTTCTCCTCTGCTTGAATCAGCCTAGTCTAGTTAACCACTGGAAAATCTGTAGGATAAGGTTTTCAGGAAAACACTAATATCAGCTACAAGTTGTAGCTGGTTAAAGGTGGTTGTTCAAAAATCGCAGTTCCTCTGTCTATATATAGTTTCAGATATTGTAAACGTCTGTAAGCCTTTGGTGTTTCTAGATCAATTACACTTACTATACTTAAAAAATGTTTTGCTGCCAGTTTTGTTGTTTTTTTTTTTTTCTGTAAAAATCAGCCCAATAAAAATATGTGAATTAATAATAGAGAAGACATAGAATTGGATAATGTCCTCCCAAGCAGAACTGTAAAATTAAAAAGCAAAAAACAAACAAAGAAAAAGCCCCCCAAAAAACCCAAACAAACAACAAACTCCAAAACCAAACCAACCAAACAAAAAGCAGTAAGAAAAAAAGCAGTTATATATTTTAAAGATCTTAACTAAGATGCAGAATGATCCTTAACACTGGTTACATACAGTGACAGAGATAAATAACATTCCAGAACATTGGAAAGCCAAATGAGAAACTTTAGAACAATCATAACAATGTTATTATTGAATAAATACATATTTTCCTAACCCAGATGGAGAAATAATTTGAAAAATTTTGAAAAATTTGAGAAAATTGAGGCCATATGGATTTAAAACCTCCTTGCTACTTTTTTGCTAGTAAATTTTGCTAAAATGTATAAAATTTGCACATAAAAAGCATCATAGCACTGGCTAAAAAAGGGATTATAGCAAAGTGCTTACATTAACAGAAATCAAAATCACAGCTGTAGGGTGAAGGAATAATAATGATCTGTCAGAAAATACACCACTAACAATTATTCTTTTTAAGTGTTCCCATTAACAAGGTTGCACCATATAGTGACATAATTAATGACAGCCAAACATGTTTAAGTGTTTGAAAATACACCTATGGAAGCTATTAAAAAATAGATGACTACAGAATTCCCAGTTAAAAAAAATCTCAAACAAACCAATCAAACAAAACCTTGAGACACCAAATGTTAAAAATTACGAAGAAAGAAAATGCAGTAGGCAAGGCCACTGTTTGGTGAATGTCCATAGCAGTTAATATATTGTTCCATGTGAATATTTCTGTTAACAGCACAAGTAGTAGCAATGGGAGCAGAAACAGAACAAAAGTATATTTTCTTTATCCCTAATGCTGCCCTATCTATCTTTTAAGGGATAGATAGCAAAGCAACAAAGTAGCAACTTATGTTAAACTAAAAGGGGAAGAATAGTACATTAACAATAACAGGAGCGACATCCCAGGAGATCACCTTGGCTCTCTGCAGTCAATGAGAAAAGAGGGGTGTTTTCTAGCATAGGAGAAATAAGAGTTTGGAGGATTTCCCCACCTGTGCATTAGATGCTTTCCAACTACGTAACAGTAGCTAGTTGTGTAAACTCTATGTAGTATTGATAATATCTGTGCAACTTTTTAAAATCTGCAGCCCTCTGTATCTACCTATCATATTGTAATAAAATATTTCCGGAAGTCAGTTCTTCTGGGTATGAAGTTCATTAAAAACAAAAAAAAAAAGACCTGAGACTCAAGTCTTTCAGAGACCATGTTAAGATATATTATATCTTTCACTAATGATGCATCCCAGAGTCTTGAGGCTATTGGCTGATGTCAAGATATCCCCCAAAATATAACAGCAATTGCTAACAACATTAAGATTTTCAGCTTGCTGTATAAAAATGCCTTATGGTCATATTCTTCTAAACACTAGCCTGTGCTTAAATACTTTTTCTAAATAATCCCTCAAAACCACATTATGTAAGATGGCATTTTAACAAACTTTTTTTTTTAATCTCTTTTGAGAGTTTGCCTAATGATTTTTTTTGTTTTTTCCAATTCTCAAACCCCATCCATCACAATCACCTCCCACCTTTTTTTTTTACAGAGCAGCAGTGTGAGGTGGTGGTTGATTTCAGCAGTCTCCTTGCTTAGTTCATCATTCTCTTCCTCCACCAGAGAGATGGAAGAGATGATGAAGATGATGATGATGATGATGCCTTAAAGCATACTGTGCTCCTCCAACACTGTGCAGAGGCAAACATCCTGTGCTTTGAAGGATGTTAAAGGACCTGCCTGGTGAAATGCTATCATTTTTATTTTTTTCCCCAAAAGGCCCCTCTCACTGCGTGTTTTATCCCACAGTCTAAACCAGAATTAGTCTTTTATGGGACATTCAGCTTTGTCTTAATAAATCTTTGACTTCACTCTTAGACAGAATACTTTGATACATTTTTTAACCTTAGTTAAATTTCAAAGCTTAATGTTTATATTTGTATACCAATATGCTTTCTAGGGAAAAATCCTCAAGTATTCATAATTTTTCACTTATTCTTCCTAGTTTGAACTGAACACCCATCTAGGTGCCAATAGCATTGAAACTATCGCTGCTAATTTATTTTCCGGCAGAGTAAAGGATTCCAGCATCCAGTGTCATGGCATTCTGGGGAGACTTCCAAATTAGATGAAGTTTTAAAACTGCACCTGTCTTTCAATGAACGTTTTTCCATTTCATGTTGGTCTTGGCAGCTTGTATTATTCAGACCTTTGAAAACCAGACAGATGGATTTCTGGATTTTTATAACGATGGACCAGCAAGAAGGAAAAACAGGGAACTATGCTAAACAGATGCTAAATAGGTGCTGAAGTAGCCTCAGTGCCTACAGTAACATGTCAATCCTTTTTCCATTCCAGCTGCGTGCTAGGCACCTTTACCAGACTGCGTGACTCTCACACAGAATTCTTGTCTGTACTTCCCTACTCCTTCTCTATGCTTGCACTTCTTATCCGGACTTCTCTGGAAAATGGAGGAAAGGATACTTCCTAAATTCACCTTGAAAATCAAATAATTACAAATTAGAACCTGGAAAACAGGAATTAAGCTAATAAGTAGCCCTCACACCGCTAAATTATTCTGCTTCTCATATGACTTAAAGTGTTTTCTATCTTTTAAAAGTAATTATGCATACTGTTCATACTGTTTCTATGACAACCAACCCAGATTCCTAATTAGCTTCTCTTGGTGGTACTACTACTACTACTACTACTACTACTACTACTACTACTACTACTACTACTACTACATGGAAGAATAGTAATTTCCGGTGAGTAGATTTCCCATGTCTGTGCTCTAATTCAAAGCCTGACCTGTCTGTCCTGGATTACATACAATATGCCAAGAGCCTCCAGCTTTGGAAAGTTTTTTTCCTGCTTTGGAGAGTTTTTTTCTCCCTCTATGGTTTGGAAAGAGATTGGCAGCTGAGAGAGGCTGCAGCAGCATGGAAAGCAGCTAGATGACAGCCATAAGCTGATGTTACTCGGGTTCAACAGGAAAATTAATTCTAGTCATATGATCAGACATTTATGCATCCTAAGGGGAAATCAATATTTCTATGAGGCAAAGTTTCTGCGTGTCTGCATGATTATTGCCTGCAAGGTCTTGTATATTACCAGGACATCTACAGTATCACTGTTTTATTTTGGTCTTGTATCTCATGTAAGAACATTCAGCAGCTTTAAGAGTTTGAGCTCCAAAGTGGTAACACAAATCCACACATTATTCTATATAGAGTCCTTCAATCTCTTCTGATAAGCTTGTTTAATCTCCTCTTATTCAATGATGACATTAAAATTTCAGTATGTATGCTTAGCTAGGAAGGACTATTTTGTTGCTGGCTTGTGGTGTTGTTTTTGTTGGATATTTTTCTGAATATGGCATAAAACCAAGACTTTTCACTTAGAAATAAAATCAAATTAGGAGAAACATGACGAGGTTTTAAAATGTGAAAATTCAGTACTTATCAAGTGAACACTACTGGACAGTGAATTGTCAAAGTATGAGTGGTCTCACTAAAAAGTTTATAGAAACATGGTTAGCCTAGTGCGGTATCTTTTCTCTTGCTTCTCAAGTCTGTGGTGGTAGGCTGAACTCTTTTCCTGTGAGAGACCTAAGAAACATCATCAAACTCTTATATTCTCTCTCAAGTGTTTGATACAACATCACCACTGAAGTGGTGATGCAAAAAATGAATTCTGAGAAGCTCTCAAAATACTCCTGATATTTCCCCCGTGCTTTCTTGTTGACTTTTTCTCCCCCCCTTTTTTTTTTTTTTTGAGTGTGATCCATCTATAAACAAATCTTTTTCCTATAGGAGTTCCACGGTGAATGGAAGTGAATTTTGATGTGTGCTTCACAGTTAGCAAATTCCACTTTCCTAATACAATCATCAACTTTGCATCAATTTATATTAGTTCCTAAATCATTAATTACTTCAGAGATTATAAGATGTTAATTATGACTGGTATAAAATCAAGGCACTCCATAAAAATTTAGAAATAAAACCCTTAAAATTAATTCACTTTTTTATACTTCTAAATGATCTTAAGCAGTGCTGCTATTTAAAAACCAACCTATGCTGTTCTCAGGGCTTAGACTATGCTTTCCCAGGTCCCTCTAGAAACACTTCGGCATATGTTTATGCTGCACTTTATAGTGCAACTTGTATTCTGTATTTCAGGGAGCTTCATAACCTCTGCCGTTCTCCCACTGCCATACATCACCACTACTGCCATAGTGTCTTGGTTTTGGACCAGGACAGGGTTATTTTCTTGCAAAAGCCAAGATAGGGCAGAGCCCAGAGCAAGCATGGGAGATGAAGCAGTCAGGGTGGGATGCTGCTGGCTGCGAGTTGAATCCGGCTGGGCTCAGTGACATTTTCCATGTCAATCGCCCTCTCCTTTTGGAACACTTTAGTTATTAACATTGATGCTGTTATTGCTCATTTTCTTATCTCATTGGTGTTACCAGTGAATTGTTCCTACCTCAACCTCGTGACCTTTGCCTTTTGTGCCTCCAGCCACCCAGAGGAGGTGGAGAAAGAGAAGGGAAGGGGAAGTGGGCAGTGTGATTTGGAGTCTCAGGGCTGGGGGGAGAGAGAGGGGAGCCCTAAACTGGGGGAGGGGGGCGGGTGCCATTCCTAAACCAAAACAGTCACAGTGCTTTATGGACACAGCATGAAGAGTTAATGACAATTGTTTAGAACATACGTTTCTTCAAGGATATTCATATTAAAACTTGTTTGCAAATAAAAAGATGATATTTAAAAAAAAAGTATAGGCAGTAACCTAAACTCCAAGAACTTCTTTCTCTTATTTGGCCTCTCACAGTCACAATTTTTTCTAAGCCTCATCCATCTTACAAATTTGTTGAGACCTTCCTTCCACCATCACACAACTCCAGTGAGAACTCAGAAAGGGAAACTTTTGGAAAATGGTGGTTTTGTCAATCTTTAAGAAAGCAGGACTAATCACATGACCTATCAATGTCACAGAAAACTAGAATTTTTCAATTACCTGCAGAGCACTAACTGTGTACCTGTAATTCCTTGATAAATCAGAAACACATCATCTTGGACTGCTATTCAAATTTCATTGCAATTTACCATAAAATCAAACCATTTATTTAACATTAGCAAGGATAATTTGAAAAGTATTCTTCTGCTTCGTTTTATGCTCTGCAAATTTGAAATTATTCTTGCTACCATATAAATCAAACAGGAATTTCCTTCTAACTGTTCGCAGTGCTTTCCACCTGCAGAAGACCCTCCAGTACAAGCTAACTCTGCTGTGCTTTATTTGTCAATGAATTTGTCTGGCTTGGGTCATACTGGATGATTTGATCTTTTCTATCACTACTCTAAACTAAGCAAGTCTCAGCAATCCCAACAACTCTGGTAACATTTGCATGCACTGTTTCAAAAGAATGACACTAGCTTCACTGCACTCAAGAAATACTCATGGACACCCATTAGTGCTCTCAGTTGTTCAATGACTTTTATGCAAGTATAAATTAATAAATTAACCTAGCATCATCATTAGGAAACCTTAGCCTTAAAAGCCAATTTTTTTTGCAACAGTACTCTGAATAATAGATTATAAAGAGGTGAAGGAGAAGTTATTTATCCTACATAGAGTAAACCAACTCCAAATAGGTTTTCATGCAGGATGCTCCATATAATTAGGATTTGATTTGTCATGCTAAAAATATTAGCATATCTTACTTGGAAATTAAAAGTTATTTTTGCACAACTATCTTTAGACATTACCTGGTACATTTTAGATCAAATGTAACATCATTCCTTCTGATGGTGGTTTTATCTAAACATTTTGAAAACACTTGAATCTGACTCACGTCAATACAGCATGAGATCAGATGTGTTTTCTGGAAAATAGGTAATGAAACTCATTTCACATGTCCACTTAACCTGTATGCATCAGCTAGGTCCCCAAGGTTTGCTACGAGCTCAAAATGGTACAGTTTGTAATTACTGAAAGCTTCCATCTGATTTCACATCTACTAGAATTGCATCCTTCTCCATAGTGCCCTGATTCACAGTTAAACTAGTGCTTAGTCTGAGCTGTTAAAACCAAACATGTTTCACACATTCCTAGCACTTGGGGGTTTGGTTTTGACACTTGAGAAAGTCATTTGCTGCCTGTGCACAGTAGTCTTTTCTACTTCAGCTTGAGAAAAATATTACCTTCTGTCTATGCAAAAGTAGCAAAAATAAGTACTTGAACAGGAGGCTTCAGGAAATAGTGTTAATTAAAGCAGTATGTTAAAAAAATTAGTGGCACAATATCAACGCCTACTAAAAGAGAAAACAAGAGTTTGTGAACATCATTTCCCCTTTCTTTTCTGGAGCTCATTTACAGCCTGATTATCAGCTGCAACCTCACATGCAGCTCACAAGCACTGAGAGCTGTAGCTGTGTATTCAGCATACTTGAAAATAAGGCTGCAAGCACATTCCTGGTGCTCTGTTTATTTACTCTGAAATCCAGGCCTGTTGCCACTGCTCTTTTCACTTGTTTGAACAAGTGCACTTTAAAGACAAATTTCTAGGAATTCATTAGTTATGTATTTCTTGGAGGAGTTTAGTAACTGAGCTTAAGAGCAATTTTGACATGAAATTCGTGGAAAGATCTCTCAAAATCCTAGCCACTGCATGCTTAACGGCTTTTTTTCCTGTTTGAGGGTCTTATTTTAGGCTGAAATACACTGGAGTACTTTTAACTATGTAATATTTTGTGAATTATGTTATTTACAATTACATAGTTAAAAATGTTTTGGGGCAAAACACCAATTATTATTATATTTTTGTTATATTGTCTGATTATTTATTTTTTGTCAAGACTAAAAATAACCAGCTAAACTTTTCATATGCAGAAAATATTTTCTAGTATTTACCTCTTCTAGGGGTGAGAGGTGGTGGGCTGAGTGAGTGACAGGTGCAGGAGCAACCAGAAATAAAATTTCATGGCAGAGAAGTAACAAAAGGAGAGGGAAGAGACATAATTTAAAAAGCAACACTGAAATTTGCTCACTTCTGAAACAGCTGCTGACTAGTAGTTTCTAAGTAGTGAAAACTACTTATGAAAATCAATGCATTTTATTTTTCTATTATTTGAAAAAAACAGATTATTGAAGTTCAACACATTAAACAAAATGGTTTTGCTTGCTAAGACATATTATTTCCACTCCTTTTAAATCCCTACATTTGACATAGAAAGATATTAAGGATGTTATGTAGTGCATGTCATAACATTAATTCGGCATTTCTCATTTAGGTACATATTACTCATTATTACTCTACTTCAAAATCAAAATGAGAGTCAAAAGACAAAAGTTTTACTATTCAAAATATTATAGCTCTGTAATAGGGCCACCGCAGTCTAATGAAATTGTACATCAACACTGAGATTTATTTTAAGAAGTTGAAAGTAACAGTAACTATCAATAATGAATAAATGCATCATTCATTCAGCTTGGACACTGTGGAATATCTTAGGTCTGTACCCCATAAAGTACCCATTAATATTGTATTTCAATGTTTAGCAAAAGTAAGACTTGTACCAGAAGCCAGATTAAAAAAAAAAATTCCACCAAGACTGCAACATAAAGCCCATACCAAGAAAGGATCAACATTTTCCTGAACCTACTGCAGGGAAAATAAAAATCAAACTTGGTTCAAATTTACTGAAAATTTTCTGTCTGCCTAAAAGATATTTCACCAAAAAAATTCTTAACCTACTTTATTGCTGCATAGCCATCTACAGAAATAATAATGATAGTGAGTAAAGAGTTCTACGGTTTTAATTCTTGTTGGAATAAGTATCTGATGACATGAGAAGGATTACCATAAGTCTTAGACTTTAAACTGCAATTTGAATTTGTAAACACAGCTGTCTGATATGTCTGCCATGCGTTAAAATGAAAATAACAATGCTCAGATACTAATATATTTTTTTCAAGTATTAAAAATAGGAAACTCTACAGACTGTCCCAGGAAGACTGTAAATGCAACAACAACAAATACAACTTTGCTGTAATGCAGTAACTATTACTACTCAGAAATCAGAAAGAAGAAGCTAGCTATAATGGCCAGAAATACAGGAGAAGATTAAAACATAGAGTTTTCATTAGCAAAAAAAAAAACTTTTAGTGTACAAAATACTTGTCAAGACAGTACTGCACTTGCAATAACCCACTAGGATGGAGAACTGTCTAATTTGAATCTCTGTGAGACAGCCCTTTTACAAAGTGCCTCCCCTATAACAGAATCAGTGGTAATCACAAAATCGTTCATCAAGACAATTTTCCCATTCTGTTACTTAGAGAAGCTGAGCATGTACGAGAAAATGAAGCCTAAAAAAAGAGAAAGCAATCTAAGGAATTTCACATTTTGTATTAGTGAAGGGCAGGCAACCTTGATAATTACTGTCAGAAGGGTCTTGCCTGAAGAATTTCTTTGAATTTAAAAAAAAATTGCAGAACACTACTACAAGCAAGAATAAGTGAACTTTCAAATTCATATTTTCAACACTTTTATTCCCTGTTACTCTCTTCTTTTTTTGACCAATTTTAATTTTTTTGCCACTTTCATTTGGAATGTCTAACCAATTTGTAGGTTTTTCTGGCAAATTTGTAGAGTCCTATTAGAACAACAATAGGCAAACAGTTTCAAGATGTGTCAGTATTTTTTCCTGACTTCCTTACTGTTTCCAGTGCAGTATCCATTGACCACTTCAACTCCCTATCACTTTCTCCCCCTCCTTTGCACCAAAACACTCAAGCACCTTCAGAAACTGCAGAGGAATCCAGGTAGCAGATTTTAAAGCAGGAAACATGGAATGCAACCAAAGTCTTAGCATGGAGCAAAAGAAATATGGGAAGCTACACAGCATCATGGGGGAGCTTTAAATAGCAGACAGCAATAGTCAGGAAGTGTAGCATTGCATATGATCCTTGAAAAAGGATAAAGAATTTGGGACAGGAAAGCCTCTTGCATATGATAAGACAAACTTACGCAGCAAAGCAGGTGAGACTTTCAGACTTCTACCTCCCTCAACTTTTACACCCCTCCCTAAACAGAGCCACACTGACCCACACTACTTGGTCTGACATCCTTTCTCACCTGGAGATATGAAGGCCCTAGGAAGAGCTGGCATTTAGAGGTTTCCCCTAAAGCTCTTTCAATGCTCTATCTGCTGTAAAGTTCAACAGTGTCCTGAGCTGGAAGCAATCTAACATGTTCTCTCCAAGAGTTTGATTCCATTATGCTCTTAGGGAAAGACATCACCACACCACTGACCATCCTACCTGAAACCTATGAGGTTGGAGTTTGGTTTTCACAATTTCATGTGATCCAGTTGCTTCCAGTTCAAGACAAACTGACTTTCTCACACCAATAAACCTTTCAGATCCTGGCAGCTCCCTGTCCAGTAGTGGTACCTTAATCACAGAATACCACTGCTATGCTCATGACTGGACCACATTTTTCATATTTAGGGGGGTCAAACACTTGAACCCATAATCAAAGCCTTAAGGCTCAAAAATCTAAATCTACTCATTTCCTTCAAAATTATCTTTTTCTAAGAAAAAAGTCTGCCAATATTTTACTTCATACTATCTTTTTTTTTCTTTTTTTTTTACTTTTCCTTTTTTAAAAACCCACTAATTTTGTCTGTTTAAAGTAGTAAATTTCCTCCCATTTCTATACACAAAATATCACTTCTCAGCTCTTTGGAAACTGAAATTTTATACAATATTGAGTGGAATCAAAAGAAATCAATACTATTTATTTACTTGTTAGCTATGCCTGGCCTGAAAACTTAGAATATAAATGAAGAACTCTGCACTCAGTAGTTAAAAGATATTTTACTAGACAGTAAAAATGTAGTCTGCCTAATACACATTATTATCAGTATGTGCAGCAAAACTTATTTAGTAAAATGGGGTTCAATATTGTGATTAAACTCCTCAGACAACCAAACTCTCAGTCTTGAAAAAACAGCAAAATGGCTGTGCTTCCTAGTCTTGTGAGAAACTGAAGAGGAGGTACTAGTACTTTGCATGCATGGGGAGAAGCTAGATTATCTCCACCATATTAAACACTTCTCATTCTTGTGTGCTGGTCCACTCACAGGCATTCACTGCCTACTGCATAAACTTAACAGACTTTGATCTCTTGAACTGCCTCAAGATGCTAGACTTCTCTCTCCACAGAATAACTCTTCAGATGTATTCCTGTTCTTTGCTGCTTTGCAAACATGGATGTACTTTGTCCCTAAACAAAAACCTGCTCCCTACTCTAAAGCTCCTTCATTGGATTCTTTAAGTATGTCCTTACAGCTCTCCTATGCCTAACCTCACTGCATTTGTTTCATTAATACTGTAGGTTTCCCTTCTTCCCATTTTCATAAAATAATAAATTCTATTAATTTCACTCCATTATTTCACTCATTCACTTCATCTTTTTACTCATTATTATAGCTTCAATACCTTTCAGTTCAGTTTTGTGGGGTTTGGGCTGAGGCTGGGGATAGAACAATGTGTTGGCATGTATTTGAATAGCTAATAAGCTCTGTGAACAGAGATTTTAAGCAACGCAATAAAAATGCAACAAAGTAAGAGCAGGAAAGTGAGAAGGACAGTACCAATACAAATCATCAAAAAAAGGAATTGGACAAAAATCAAAGAAACTAGGGAAGAAATTCAGGGTATGCTAGAAAGAAACAAGACATAACACCAAAGCTCCTATTCCCATATATTGTTAATTCTCCTATGAAGAAAATTAATAGAGAATCAAACTGTATTTTTTTCAGCATAAAAATCAATGAGATTTGATATTGCTTCCTTTAAGACAAGAGGATGAATAACAGCAGCTCTAATGGCACAACTGCAGTTTACAGATCTCTATTTTCATGTGCAACAAATACTGATTCATGTCATGCCCCAGCTTTTCCTGAAACAATGCATCACTTTGTTTGGCGACTACCATGTTTCTTAACTTGGTGGTTCATCATTCAAAATTTATCTGTAGAGTGCAGCAAACTGGCAGATTCTGCTGGCACAATATATAACCTAGTGGAAGTTCATGCTTGGCTATGAAAACAAAATTTCCAGTAATTCTGTTAAAAAGAGGAACAAATTATTTCATATGTTGGTTGCAAAACAGGGTACATCTGTCATTCAACTGAATGTATGCTGAAGGACGTACCCACCCACAGAGATCCTGACAAGAGTTTCTTGATTCACGAGAGAAACTCTAGAACAAAGTTCAGAGTTTAACAGGTTTCTGTGATGACTGTAGAAGGCATTCATCTCTGCATTTTATCATTTCCCTCCTTCCACTGAGAAAGATGTACATCTCATATAACATCATTGAATCGGTAAAGTACCATTAAATCAGGACCTTAATATCCCTAAATATGTTCAGTGGACAGGGACACCCAACACACTAGACCTATACTGTTTTGCAAGTTGAGAAAGAAGCATGATTAAGACTAGAAATCATGCTGAGGAAATCAGGCTTTATTGATGTGCTCCATCTAAAGACTGGGATGAAATTATTTCTATTATATAAGAGCTCCTGTATGTTGCTTACTATATTTTCTCCATTTTCTCCTAGATATATAATAGTGCCCTAGTGCTCCAACCATAGAATAAAAGTAATTTTATAGTGACCAGAAGAACAGTACAAAAAGACTAATTTAATTTATGTGATGTAAAGAGAATGCATTGGGTTTTTCTTTTCCATTTTTAACTTCACAGCATTTTTATCACTTACTCTATCAGTACTTCAATGTCCAATAAAAGTAAAGAACAAAATGCCAAGAGAGGGATCTAGAGTACTGAAAAAGCATGAATATGATATTTTTAACAGTAATTTTTAAACCAGTAATATCACGCTCAGCATCATGTCATTCCTCTCATTCCCACAATAAATGCAAGCGCCAAATATGTTAATGCAATAAGAAGGAGGAAAAAAGAAGACAAATTAGCTTGCACAGTCATGGTTATGAAGAATCCCAAACTACTGTGAGAAACTTTCCTGTTCACCTAGCCCCAGTAACATATATAATAACGAATGTCCATTTTTTTCTCACATAAACCACATGTTAAGAAAAATTTTCTGTTTCTTTAACAAAGTGTTTTATAGCAGTTCATGCTGGTAAGAAGTGTATCAATAGCAAAGACACGAAATTCTGTATTTCATAGAGCATCATGAATCCTAAAATGTTCCAAACTGTTTCTGCTTTCCTGATTCCCACCAACAGATGAATCCTGGTATCATATTGTAGTTGAAGTAACCTTGTTGATAATTTGCCACTAGAAACACTCTAAACCCTAAGTCACTAAAATTTTCAAACTGAGAACAGTAAGTATGTATTAAACATACATCCTACACAGAAGCAGCATTCACTCAGCATTTCAGTCACCAGTTCTTGGCATCAGTAAGTTCAATTCTAAGATCTCACACTGTGTCAGTTTCTTATGGTTGATTCATCTTTGTATTCTGCAAATAAAATCTTAGTGGCAACTGAAATGTAATTAAAACATTTCAGCATCTAAGGGAAACATAAAATGGCTGACTAGAACATAGATGCTTAAATAAATCCATCTAATAAACCCTTCAAAGGGGTTTGAGGTTTACATAGAGTTCAACTTTTCAGAAAACTTAGGCAAACTTGAGCTCCTTAGCTCAAGTAACCAGAAAGACAGCACATTATCCATGAGGAGACAAATTTCAAAATGCAGAAATGTTGGGGACAGGTAAAATATGTTTGGTTTGTGTTTTTGTTTTTTAATATAAATAGTTTCCCGTATCTTCAGAGTAAAAAGTTGCAGTAAGCATTCTTTAAAAAATTCAAAAGTGAAAGCCATGAGCCAAAACAGATAATGAGTTCATTAAACTAGCCACATCTCTTAAGTATTTATGAAACTTGAGGAAAAGCACAAGTTTGTTTTTCAAAAAAAATCCTTTCCTGTACTAGTAATTGCTAATGGGATGATGCTGCCATCCTTGTGCATAAATAAATAATGCCAATATATTACTTAAGCCCCTGAAAAGGGCCAGGAAAATACAATTATCTCAACAAATGCCATAGCATATTTAACAAATAGTTACATGCAAGTTAGGCACATCCACTATAATTTTAGATTTGCCATAAGTTATCTATTGCAGCTTTATTCAGCCTTGATGTTTTCTAAGGTTCAGAAAACAGAAATTAAAATAACTTCAGAATCTTCCTGAAAATAAAATCAGAGCCACAAATGTCATTAATTGAACAACAAAACATACACTTAAAGCCTTTCAGAAGTTGGCCTATCTCCCAGAATTTGACACCTGCAAATTTGAACAATTTTGGATCTACATTACAGCAAACATTTGTTCATAAGTATTTACAAACAATGTGAGAGCCATGCACAATATATTCATTATTAAAATAAATGCCCTGTGCAGTCCTAATGCCAGAGATACTAACAAAAAGGGAATTTCTGAGCAGTTTAAAATATCTTGCATTACGATAGTACCCACTCAAACTGAGATTTTTACACTAACCATATTGTTTCCTTTAAACAAATGATGCTGACCTCTCTAAGGATTATCCTTTTCTTTAGTTTAGCATTTCTTTCCATCTTATGTTTTAAAAATGCATTTAAGCCATCTTTCAAAAAACCTTAGTATTTTTACCGCCTTTTAAAACCACACCTTCTATCCATGAGAGCAAAATGTCTGTTGAATAACAGAATAATAATACCTCCGTAGAGATAATTGTTCTGTCTAAAAGTGTATTTACATGTGCTTCACTTTTGCTCTAAAAAATGTTCCACCACTCCTCTGCCCCATGGATTGATGCAAGGACTGATACAACCAGGACACCTGACTACGATTTATCATCTCAGTGCTGATTGTGGATCTGGTACTCATAGGAGAGGTGGTGCTTAAGCTTTCTCTGTGCATGGCAGGGTCTGTCCCAACAGCATACTGTGTATGGTGGCTTCCCCCAAAACTACTCTCCTGCTTATGAAACAATGCCCGAAATAACATGAGAAGTAAATGAATCCTGCCAATGCAAAAATACCTCAGCTAACAGGGCTGAATCCCGTCTAGAGGTAAAAGTGAACCATGACAGTAATTTTATGTGCAATTATTGAAATCAACCAGAATTGCACTAGTGCCTTGCTGTTCAGATAGATTCATGCTGCATTTAGAAATGTCAGAAAAGGATATTCAGTTTAATTTCCTGTATGTATATGAGCAGCAGCTCTTTCTTGAATGAATCACTGCTTCCTGGAAATGCGCATATGACACAAAATGTCTTTTTAAAATTTTCAGCAGAGTAGCTTCTCGAAACACTTATATTTTGCAAAGAACAGTGCTCTGATTGTTGCAAAGATGTTTTTTTATTAGATGCAAACATGCTATCTTTGAACCACAAGTCCTGGCATACTTGCCTGTTAGAACATAACCTCTTACCAAGCCTTTCCTGACACTTGTTAAATCACCTCCTAACATTCCTCTTTAAGGAGCTGCTGGATTGATGTCTGCATGACATAGTATATTCACAGTGTTTAATGTCACTCTATATTCTAGCATGGGGGAAAAAATCCTCTACAAGAAACAATAGCTATTTTTGACAAGGTATTTTAGTTCTTAGTTGGGTTGGTACAGTGTTTGTGTATATCACTTACAACATTAGATTTTTCTCCTTTATTTTTAACTGCATCATATGTGCATAAAACCTGCACAGCAGTTAAATTATGGAACCAAAAAGCTAAGTCCCAATTGAAACAGACACTTCCCAAACCTCATGAGAGCAGCTACTCAAAACAGTCTGTACAAAGTAAATTTTGTCACTGGTTTTGAAAGCATTTACCCACAAATCCTGACAGCTGCCAATACTGAAGCTAAGCTTCAGCACACATCTTTGAAGCATCACACAAACACTGCCTTTTCAGTATTGCAACAAAAGGCATTTATATGTGGAAAAAACCTCTAATGTCAAGAATGCATCAAATATATGAAATTCCTAAAAGAAAGCAGGCAATACTTGCAAAAGAACCACATAAAAACCTAAGCAGCCCTAGGCACCTGTAAGATTCACTGCAGAAATGTAAGGTACACTAAAGTCAAGACGTACCTGTAAAAAAAAAAAGATCTTTGGGACAGGGTATAGCTCTTTTGACTCTAAGCACAGTCACACAAAGCCCTTCAGAATGTGCCAGTTATCGTAGAGTGACAACGCTGTCTCAGGCTGCTTAACATACAGTCGTGTTCCTAAGAGTCTAAAAGCAGTCAGACAACGTATGCACCTAAGAAAGCAAGTTTAATTTCAGAACAGGAACAGCCTTCTGCACAAAGGATCTTGGTGGCCAGCAGGAATAAGTCTCCTACAGCATCACTTATGCAGATTTTGTAAAAAGGTGTGTTCAGTGAGTTTAAAATGGAGTAAGATATTGAATAGAGAAAACTTAACTAATGTAGCAGATAACAACCTAGTAAGATACTCATCTGAGGATAGTGTTTCTGTAAAAAGACCTTCTGATATATCAAATAGATATACCTGGTTCAATAAAAACTGCAATCAGTTTCTGAGTGTGCTTGGTTTGGTTATTTTAGTATCATGTTATCACTTACCACTTAAGTCATACGAAACATGAAAGACTAATGCAAGGGATACATTTTCTTCTCTGCATATTTTAAAGAGATTTTTAATTCCCTAGTTTCTCAATTATCAGTCAGCAGATAAAGATTGTGGGTTTCTTCCTCTGAAAGACACCAGAAAACAGTAAGTAATAATTTTAACAAAAATTACATTACAGCAATTGTTGGATCACTGTAAATCACAAATTGTGTCAAAGACATGATAGAACTGGTTTTCTCTGTCCTATTTGTTCAGCAAAAGCATTTCTTATTCTATTTTTATATGGTGGCATTTGTCAGTTACAACACCCAGAAGGGACTTTACAACCAACAGGAAGAAATGTTTCAAGGTTACAACAGCAAACATATTTGAACATTATAAAATCAAATTTGGTGGAATACATTCAGGGCATCTTGCTATGAATTAGTGCATGAAAACATGGCAGAACAGTAAAGGCTGCCTGAAAGCTCTGCTGCTTTCCAGAATATAATTCAGTATGGCAACACACTGGGTTCACGCAGACACTGCAGTGCTGCAGTCCTGTGTGGGGCACATCCAGCAGCATGATAATAAATGAAAACAGTGACTACACATAAAGCCATTGCTGCAATAAAGCTAATTTTCTGACCTTTAAACACCGCACCTTACACAATGGGTTGATCCAGATTCTTTTCTATGTCCCTTTTTCACAGGGAGTTCTCAACTGTTTCCTCTTAATGAAAACTGAAGTGTTCATTTGTATTTATAAACTTCCTATGATTCATACTTTTGTATTGTGAGATTTTATTAAAAATACTTATTATGCTTTTTAAGCCTCAAGAGTGGATAGGAATTCAGTATACACAAAAGTTTCCCAAAGATATTACAGTATGGTTTAAATCATTGAGCTTTCCTTAAAAATCTTACGAAGTAGAAGAGTTCGGAAAGGCTAAGACCACCTTACAAAAATCCCAGATTTTAAATATAGCTCTTTTACCCCCATATACTACTTTTTTTTTTTCTTTTTATGGCAAAATAATACAGCAGTTGCAGAACAACTGCAAGATAAAAAAAAAGCTGCAAAAAAGCATGGAATAGACATCGAATAGCCTATACACTTTCACAGAGAATTCAATTATCAAGTTCAATTCACTGACTGGTATCTGTGTCTCAACAGAAATACTATCTTTCTATTGTATTAAACTGTTTATTAGCTAGTAAAAAATAAAGCAAAACAGATAAATTTTAGGTCTCTTCTGAATTTATTTGGAAACTCAGCATTTCTTCTTGAAATCTTTATTCAATTTCCAGAAAAATAAATCTACCATCTAAAAATGGCAGTGAAAAAAAGATATACAGTTTTCTTGGGTACAAAGTTTTAGAAATATGGAGAGGAAGAGAATAAATAGCAGATTTCATTTACCTGTGTGGAAGAGTCAGCAGCAGTAGAAAAAGAGTTTGTTACGAGCTCACACCCCTCCCAAGACACCTTGCTAATATCAAAGAAACAGACAGGAAGGCCTTGGCCTTCTGTCCAAAAGCTGCTTGTTTTACACAGCACCTGCCACAATGGGAATGGTGTCTTTGAGTGCTGCAGCAACCCAGCCAGGAGGAGCAGGAGGAGGAGGACTGAAAGTTCCAGCAGTGTAATTCCTGGAGATTGCCCAGTGCAACACCTCCTCTACCTGTTACTGCACAGAGGGCTGCATGGAAGGGTGGAAGCCACAGCTGGGGCTGGAGTGGCAGGGAGTGCCACTGAAAAGCTGAACACAGAAAAAGAAGGAGTCATTCTTGCCACAGGGAAATTGCCAGGTTATGGCGCGAAATGTTCCACAACGGAGAAAGCAACCAGCCTAAAATAAAGTAAATCACTTTAGATTTAATAAGAGACTGGATTAGCCAAATCTTGCTCAATTGTTTGAAAACTGGAAATACTGCAGATATTACACTACAATCCATATATTAATGGATTAAGTTACTCTGATCTTATGACTAAAATTATTAGTGACTGAACTGCTGATTTAGTTTGCTTGGTTAACTTTTCATTAATTAATGCACTCAATTTATTGAAACTTTTTGCTTGAAAGCATTCCACTGAGGCTTCATAATATTCCTCTGATTTCCTCAGGTATTCTCAGTTATGCTGGCTGTTCAGACATGAAGAGATGCTCTTGACAGGTTTATACCTCTCCCATTAAGCACACTGATGCGTTCTTGTTAATAATTAAGGGTAACTGCATTCCTCTGCTTCTAGGTGTAACACACAAACCATTGTAGAATAGACCATACTTTAACTCTAAGGGAAAGGGAGCCACAGCAATGATTACTCTATGAAAAAAACAAACCTGGCTTCCAGAAACAGGGGTATGCTTACAGTTTTATTTAATGGCTGAAAGGATTTCCTCTGTTCTGTTTTTTAAAGGCAAATGATCAGTCACCAAGATCTTACACTACACTTACAATTACATTAACCTTACAGACCACAAAGCCATAGAGAGATTTTTGACAATTATTTTTGTATTCTAAACCCCTGGCTAGGTAAATATACTTTACACTTAGGTGGACCTGAAGACACTTGCCACAACAGTGTGGGCTAAAAAATATGAAGTGTTTTGGCCTTGTTCAAGTCAACAGACTAAATACCTATGCCAATTTACAGCAGTCTGTAAGTTTTATTTCTGCTTCAATAATTACTTTTTCGTGTGTGTAAGGAGAAGTCCCCAAAAGCAAACTGCATATGACACTTTCAATACACTTACTTACTTAGAATACCTACCTTGAGTAGCTATCAACATGAACATTTTAAGTTTAATTTCACACTGGAAATGAAATTGCCTACTATCTTAGAGACATTTTAAAAGTACACTTAAAGCAACACATATGTAAATGCAAGTGATAAGCAGAATTTCTGTCTTTGGAGGAAGAGGTTTTTACATTTCCCTGCAGGTAAATGAAGGAAATACTGATGTATATCTAATAGATTCTGTGAATTGGAATTTTAAAAAGCGAGTCTGAATTTAGCACTGTAGCCCATGGGGCTTGTTAAAATCTATGTGAAGACCTAAGCATCATCTTCCCCTATCTCAATGGGCTTTAAAGTTGCTCTGATGTAATATTAAACAACGAATAAAATGATTCTTTAACATGAGAGTATTACTAAAATAATTCCATAAGCAGAGCTGAGTTTTGAGATAAAAGCAGGGCACACCCCTCTTGTGCACCTTTGCTAGGAGTGGGAGCCTGTCAGTGTAAATGTGCTCACAGGTAAGCAAGAGGAGCTCCAGTGTCCTCCTGCCTCCAATTTTAGGGAAGCAGAGGTACTTGCAAAGCTGCTTCTGTAGAGCAACGTGCCCAAGAAAGATCCTTTGTGCAATGTGGCAAAACTTCACCCAGTTATGCATAGGGTTAACCTACAGTCAAACATAGTAAGTGAGCAGTATACATTAACAGAGAAGCCAAGGCAAGGGAAGAGAATTCCTTGCTGCCTCTCAAGGGAGGAAGGAGCTGGCAAAACCTCTCTTTCTGCAGCATCAGCACAAATGGGCTTTACTTGTTTAAGTGAAGGGCACCAATCATCTCCCAACTGCAGGTGACTGTCATGAGGCACCATCAGCTCACCTGCTCACACAGCTAGAACAAAGTGTTCCATCCAGAGCTGGGGCAGTAGATCTCATCACTCTGGCAAGACAGTGCTGCAGCAGGGAGGCTTTGGAGTCTTACTCCCCTGGTCTGCTTGTTAGTACCACATGAGCTTGCAGGGAATCAGAGAGAAGTGAAGGAAATATATGTCAAGGGATGCACCCTTTAAAAATCTTACACTGGCCAACAAAACCAAACCTAAATGCTTTTCTAAATATTTCTGTTGCTGAAAGGCTACCCTTGTAGAAGAGCATTTGCCTTCTTATCTGTCCTAGCACTGTAAGAGGTTTTATTACACTTACTGTTCAAGGTAGATGACAAATAAGCAAGTACACAGATGCTTTTCACACCACAGTAAGCACAGTACACTGCATACTCTTTCATAAATATGAAATTTCTCTGCTAGATCCAGAGAATTCTTCAGTCACAATGCCCCTGACCCTTGCAGAAACTGCACTACAAGAAACAGAAGAAACCTCCCCTCAAACAAGACTACTCTATAGCTACTGAAATGTAAATCTTCCCTGTTCTTTTCTGAACATTAACTTTCCTGACCTCATTAAAAATCTCAAATTCAAACACTCTTATTTATTTTTGTTGTCTGCAAACAGAACACAGGCTTTTAGAGACACCGTGGCATTAAATGAAATATGAAAATAAACTGCTTTTTGTGGATCTGCTACTTAAAATCCTTGCACCTGAAATCAATGGTAAGATGCCATCCAGTGGCTGAAGGCAGCACAGAATTAGTATAAAACCGGCGGGAGGGTTCAACTACAAGGACATCTAGTGGTAAGATATCAAACCGGTTGAAGAAGTTTCAAAAATGCAAGTAAAAGGATGTTTCAATAATACTTACTTTTAAATTTAACTCAGGTACAGGTTATCCCACCATATGAATGAAGATACACTCTGCTAATTCTGTTGTATCTTATTTCTCTTTCATTAAAAAACATGGCATGGCATCCAGAATTATTAGTAATTCTGACTATTACTTGCAAAACAAAGCAAAAAATATTTTAAAAATTATTCTAACACCTGTACTAGAATTAGAATTGCTTGTAAAGCTAAGTGTCATATAAGCCAGTTAAAAGTAACTAACTTGGTTCATGAGTCACCTGGGGTCTCACCCCAGAAGCTTCCTTTGTAGAATGAAAGTTATAGGAGGTTTTAGAATCCCATTAAAAATACTTTTAAGGATTGCCATATTTTATACATTACATTCCTACAGGATCATATTTCTTGCATTTTTACACATTGTTTCTTTCATGTTATTTCTTCCATTTCTAACTTTAATTCTGGTTTCTAATAAAAGCCTTAAAAGGGAAGAGAAAAGGCTGAGTTAATGCCATGCAAGTATTGCAGATCCTGAGAATATCATGCTCATTGAAAGTTCATCATTTGCAAGAGGGAAAGAAGGAAAAAAAACCAAACCCTTTACAAAAGCTCCATTATGACACAAGGCTTAGATCCTACTTACTTCAAGTACGAAATATCAATACTGATTATATATTATAGCAGCACAAATGAAACCTGACAAATAGTGATCCTAGAGGAACAAAATGAATAAGGGCTTACATTTTGAAAAACCTATTAGTTAGGTGCCAAAGTTTACTGAAAAGTATTTTTAAAGATAAATATTAACTGAAGAAGAAAGTGCTAGGTTTTCTCTTGGCTTATAGACCTTACATTTTGTATAGACTTTACAAATTACATGTACATTGTATCAACCACTATATGTCTCTGAACTGAAGATCTGGTTTATTATCACTAAGAATTACAGTTCAACACATTACACTGCTGAAATGCTGTGCAAATAAAGAAATTGTAATGAGGAAGTCTATGCTTTCTTGCCAGAGATGTGGCAGCAGTCACTGTCAAGATCACTGTCAGCAGTCCCCAGTGACCCAGTGCTGTAAATACAGACCAATTCCACAGGTGCAGTGATTTTCATTTTGGAATACGGGAGATGGAAGGATCAGCAGGTAATTTATGAACCAAGTCCTGTAGGAGTCATGTAGTTTCAGCCTTAAGTGTCAAGTTTGTAAAAGTATAGGAGTAAGAACATAATCTTGTTGAAAAATAAGAAGATAAGTGATCTGAAGAATAACACATAACCTGTCACTGATGTCCACTCTGAAAAAATAATATTCATGTACATGCACAGATTTTCTTCATTTCATTCATCAAACTGCATATATAATAAATCCTGGAAAAAGATCCAACAGACCATCAAAAACACACACAAAAAACCAATGGGGAAAAAGATCAACATAAAAACAAAGGAGTACCAGGGGTGAGGAGAATGAGAAATACAACAAGGAATATAATTTTTAGCACAGACACAGTACATCCTACAGCTTGGCCATCCTAACTACCTGATATCAGCAACAGTTCTATTATAGTAAACAGGGATTTGTTTAACTAAGCTTTATCTAGCCTAAACACCCACAGTTCTATACACCTAGTATTTTAAGAGCATTGAAGATGTATTCTTCAAATTAATAATCACCATTGTAGAAAAAAAAGTCCCTTAAAAACGTGGTCCTTTTGTGAGGGGCTCACCTTTAATAAAAATCTTAATTACAGGACTTGAGACTCTGTGTATTTACCTGGAAGTGCACCCCACAGTATGATTTCACAGGTAAAGAAACCTTAGCTGCATTAAAGAGGTTAAAAGCATAAAAGGTTGCCAAAGGAACTTGATGCTAGACCCCTTCTCTCATTTAGAAGAATTTCTGTGGACCAGTCTTTGATTGTTGTGGATGTTCCAATCTGCCAGAGCAACATTTCTTAATAAAAAGTCAAACTATATATAAATAAGATACTTAACCTGAACATCAGCTGTGTTAACTTTCTTGAAAGTTAAGAAAGACAACAAGGGTAGTTGTTCTTTATAATAAACTGTTAATCTTACTTATTTAAAGAAATGTTCAAGCCCAAGCAGTATTCATTTAAAGAAACAAAGGGAAGATAAGAGCAATTGCTGGCCTTGTGCAAAGCATTTGACACTGTCCTGCTTAACACTCTTATCCCTAAATCGGAGAGGCATGGGTTTATGGGTGGACCACCCAGTGAGTAAGGATTGGGTTGGATGGTTGCACTTAGAGAGTTGCAGTCACTGGCTCAGTATCCAGATGGAGAGTAGTGATGAGCAGTGTTCCTCAGGGGATGGAACTGGGGCTGGTGCTGTTTAATATCTTTGTTAGCAGCATGGACAGCACACATTCTGTAGTGTGATCCACACCACAGGGAAGGAGGGAAGGGATGCCATTCAGAGGGACCTGGACAGGCCTGAGAGGCAGGTCTGTGTGAACATCATGAAGCTTAACAAGACCAAGCACAAGGTCCTGCACCTAGGTAAAGGCAATTCCAAGTACAAGTATAGGCGAGGCAGAGAATGGATTTAAAGTGATTCTAAGGAGAAGGACTTTGGTGGTTTTGACGGCCAAAAAGCCTGACAAGTCTCAGCAATGCACACTCACAGCCCAAGAAGCTGACTGTACCCTGGGCTGCAGCATGAGCAGTATGGCCAGCAGGGTGAGGGAGAAGACTCTGCCTCCCTAGCCTACCCTTGTGCGACCCTGCTGGATTGCTGTGTCCAGTTTGGGGGACCCCCACATAAGAAGGGTGTGGACCTGCTTGAATGAGTCCAGAGCAGGGTAACAAAGATGCTCACAGGGCTGCAGTACCTCTCCTACCAAGACAGGCTGAGAGACGTAGTTCTTCAGTCCTACCAAGACAGGCTGAGAGACGTAGTTCTTCAGTCTGGAGAAGTGTCTGAGAGACCTCAGAGTACCTGCCAAAAGAGACCTTAGAGCACCTGCCAGTACCTAAAGAGGGCTACAACAGAGCTGGAGAGGACTTTTTAAAGGGCATGTAGAGATAGGACAAGGGGAGAATGGCTTTAAGCTGAAGCAAGGTAGACTCGTGTTAGATACTAGGAAGAAATTCTTTACTGTGAGGGTGATGGGGCACTGGCACATTCACAGAGAAGCTGTGTATGTCCCAGCCCTGGGACTGTTCAAGGCCAGTCTGGAGGTTTGGGCAAACTGCTCTAGTTGAAGATGTCCCTGCTTATTGCAACTAGCAACATATTTCTGAAGTTATTCAGACTGACTCCATTCCTGAACTCCAGTTCATGTGTCAAAGTACATTAAATGTCTTTCCCAGAGAGAAAAGCTTAATTTCATTCCTGTAGTTGTGAATTTGGAAATTAAAATGCTAAGAAAATTGATATAGTAAGAATAATTTAGCACTACTGATAGAATAATTTAGCACTACTGATATATATACTGATATATATAGATAAATATATTTCAGTATATTAAATTGTCATAACTATATAATTTTCCATAAACAAATATTAGGTGCTTCTTAAAATCTTTCCCTACAAGGTGTTGTTATCAATTGATCTACAATTTGTTAACACATACAGGTATTTTTGCCACAAAGTGCAAAGCACAGGCAATATGAGGGGGCAAATTCATAAAAATCTTGGGAAATGTTTTTGCTTTTTCTTGGGAAAAAGTAAAGAGTGGGTGTATTATTTTCTGACTAAAGCTTAGAATAGAAAGATAAAATCTGGTTGTGAAGCATTTTGTCAAAAACCAAAATTCTATTTGCATGATAACAGAACAAGTTGTTCCTTCTGCCTAACATGTAACACCCACCCAAGTCTCTCATATGGAAATTGACTTCAGTATGAATTTAGAAAAAGCTAACTTTGAATTTTCTTTATGTAGAAGCTGGAAACAGTTATGCCCCAATTTCACTGTTTTTTTTTCATTCAGTATGACAGATTTTTTCTGCAAAATATTAGCCACATATATTATTTACCTTAAGGTTTCTTTGTGAAAAAACCCTTGATTGTTTAAAGGAGTTGGTAATTATGTTGCTAAAGTGTCCTAAAAGTAACAACGTAACTAAAAAATCCTCTAGGACAAAACCCCAAAAAATTTCTATGAGTGAGTAACCTGGGAAAGCAGCTTAAGAGCCCTGTCCTCTGACAAGAACTTCAGTTTTTAAAAAGAACAGAACTAGATACTACTAAAATTTGCTTAAATTTTATTATGTGTGCCAAAACAAAAAACAAAAAAAAAATTTAATTTGTACCAAATACTTACATATTAATGACAATGAATGCTATTTTACCAGCGTATTAGAAGAAAGTATTAAAAAGTTTAGGCATCATAACAAATACATTTGTAGTACATAGAAGAAAAGTATTTTTAAAGATCACATTTAGTGTAGATAAGTTTTTCAGAATCCACTGAAGCAAGACTTTTATCATATGAACATAAGATCTCAAACAGAGATGCAAATTCATTGAAGATCTAAAAGTTTAATTTTTTAACCCAAGTATGAACAGCTTGTGTTATGAACAGTATGAACAAAACTGATTTCCATGGAATACAGTAATGTGCCTGTGTTGCATTTAATACAATAATCCATGAAACTGGGACCAGTGAATTTCACTTTGAAAGGAAGAATCAGTATTTTTAATAGCCTCAGTCAAATTTTCTTCTGCATTTCTCAAGCTAGAGTGTGTTATTAGATAGCTACTTCTCTGGTAAGTAATCATTGTTTTAAATGCTGCTGAAGGGATCCTTACACATTCTTACTGTTTTATAAGAAATTCAGTTGCTAATGTCACTATTCTGAAATATTCAAATAAAAGCTGCAGCAAAGTTAATAGACATTAACAGAACTAGCACTTGAAAAAGTTCCAGTGAGAAAAAGGCAGTCTAAACCCATATATTTTAATGCAAAATCAGTTACTTAACCAAGACCATGCTGTGTCGAGTGAGTCATTATTTACTTCCTCAGTGACTTGAGTATTCCTCAGTGTTTTCATTTTCTATACTCTACGCACTCCTTTGTCCTATTTATTTAGAAAATTTTTAATATTTTTCTATATTCAGTTCTCTCATCTCAATAAACCTATTTCTTTGATCATTGCCTCTGCCAATTCTAAAAATGAGCTAGCAGTTCTTAAGCAGTCTAAACCATCTTTCAACCTCAGCCCAAGAACAACTGAGAGTCACACATGACACAAGCATGGAAAACAGATTAACATTAGAAACACCACCTTAGAAATTGGTGGTGCCTTAAAAGGTTGTATTATACACACAGAAATATTATTTATGGAATAATCATACTATTCAGAGTTCAGAGTTTCAGTGCTTGCCAAATTTTGCAGGAAACCCGTATTCATTTTCCAGTACTAATGCTTCCAGATAAGCAAAAGTTCAACCTCACTGCAAATATATAGGACAACAGAAATTAAATATGTCACCTCTACACTTCCACAGAATAAGATACAAAAATGTAAGAAAATAAAATAGAACAGCAGACAAATAATGCACTTTGTTAGGAGCATACAGGATTTTTCCCAGCCAAAATAAAATGAAAAATCTGTTTTCAGACCATAGTTTGAATTGGGTGGAGAAACAGGAGGAAAAGAGGGAATGGGAGGCAACAACTCACTCAATCTGTCCCTAATTTACACTTCTGCAAAAGCCCACAACCAATCAAACAGAAATTCAGTATGACCAGGCACCAAATATTTTTTGCTTTCTTGGTTTTATCATAGGCTTTTCACAATAACTGAGCTGCTTACTTATCCAAAGATTTTCAAAATCTACAGAGGAAATTCCACTAATGAAAATATCTTTGTGGAAGACTGTGAGAAGTGGTAGGGGGAAAAAAGAATATTGAAAATTATTGAATTAGTGCGAATAATTCAGGGATGAAAACAATCAATGTTTAAGGCAGAAAAGTCAATTTTCAAGCATTTCTGTGATTCTTTGATGTAAAAATATCCCTAGAAATACAATTACTAGATTTAATAGAGAATGAAAGGAATTAATGTAGTTCTAACAAATAAAATTCTTCATTTGCAATAGCATATGGTTTTGTGATTGAGTTATTACTGTTTGGATGGATAGTACTAAAACCAATAAATAGTGCAGACAAGAGTCACAAGGACATACGTTTTTCTCTTCAGGAAAATGTATTGTTGGTCCTTGCATTTCCAACCCTGGGAAATTCTTAGAAAAATTCCTCTGGCTATAAAAAAAGAAATCTGTATACAAGCAGTTAAGATATTTTTCTTTCTTCTAATTTCAACTCGGTTATTCTGTTTTCAGTGTTTCTTGTGTAACATACAATGAATAATAAGACAGAGGGGAAACATTGTATGCGAAGACTGATTCACCAAGGACTTTTTAAAAATCTTGAGTACAGAAGTACTATAATTTCAGAATATGTTCAACACCAAAAACTGTAACAGCAAGCAAATGAGATCTTTGGAACAGACATTCAGTAACACACACTCCATTCTTAGGCCCTAATTATATTTCTATTCACAGGTAAGAATTTTTAATATCATTCGGAACATCTATTAAAAGCTAAGTGCTGATTTATGCCTCTGAAACATTTACTAAACCTAATGAGAGTCTTCTGGAAAACAAGGAGAGGAAGAAAGTCTTTGAGGCCCTTGCTTGTTCTCATATTAGAACACATCTTAAAAGGAGTTTGCCTCACGTGGTTTGAGCAGGCAGTTGGATTAGAGGACCTCCTGAAGTCAATGCCAATGACAAGAATGTTAATTATCCTATGATCTTATCCTACAATCACATACATTTCTTCCATGATTATCAGTGAATTTATTGCATGATTATAATTCTCTGTGTATCTCCTTTCATACATCTCTTGAAATAACTTCTGATAGAAATAGTAATAAAAAAAGAAAACTTAAAATAATAGCTCTGAGATCTTACTATGAAGTTTTAATGAGGTTTGCATCTTCTTGATAATAAGATGGATGTCCCACTCATTTTTAGCACTAGGTAAAATAATATTTTCAATTTCTGCTTCTCTTGGCATAAAGGCTTTTTATTCAGTGATTAAAAAGTAGGTGTTGCCCAGAAATAAAGATTATTCTCTGTAGCTAGTCTTCCCAGACATAAAATATATTTTCCCTAGGTATTTGTGTCACTATCACTGATATTTTAAATTAGTGGAAACAGTTGCTGCTGTTTTCCTCTTATGACTTAGCAAAGTAGGTGAGTGGAAAGATACTGACATTCTCAGTAGAAACACACAAACTTATATTTTTATAAATGCCACTCTACATTAAGTCTACATATTTTATATGATTGACTATATTATGTTTGCCTACTATTAAATGTTCTGTGCAGTGCAATAAATTAAATGGACTCTGTTTACGATTTCTGTGGCATTATGTAGAGTGTAAAAAAGTAAATTATCTTGCACTTTCAAAAAGTCAAATATTGTTAATTATTTGATTGAAGATATAATGTTTAAAATTCAAATTAAATTACTTTAAATTATGTTGTAAAAATCTCAAGAATTGCACTTCAAAAATTCCACTTTAATTACTGGTGATAAAGTGTTATAAATTTGAATCTAATATTATTCTTGGAAGTTTTTGTTGTATTACTGTTGTGTTTTTCTGTCAAAAGTTTAGGTTTCATCTTTACTGCAAAGCTAAATATATTCTCCACAATATTCAGTTCCTTGCATAGATTTTAACGGTGCTGATATCTGAGTTGTTCAATAGCCTGTTTATTGTTAATTTCACATTTTAAGTAATCATATACACCCTTAAAATGAATTTTAAGTTCACTTTGTACATGCCAATGAAACTAAAATATGTTGGTATGAAACATTAGATTTTGCTTATTTGTTGAAACAGATTGTTACAAGTTCTTTTGTAGATTTTTTTATATCTAATATTTGTGATTAAAAACAGTTATTAATTTTACATATTTTTATTTTGACCATTTATTCCATTCAGAAACACTTAAAAAACATTTCAGTGCCTTGTTTTATTTCAAATGGCTTCTCCTCTCATCTTCTTTAAATTGTGAAATCAATGTAACAGGAAATAAAAGCAATATTTGAAAGCTCTTAACTTTCGATTTAACATCTGATGCTAAGAGATATTCCCAGGGACAGTCCATCAACCTTACACCAGACTGTTTTTGGTATAAGCACATATCTAAATTTCTAATGTATTATTTCTGGAGAAAATCAGAATAAATACTGGATTTAAAATGAACACAGGCCTACAAATATGTGCACATTGAGAAACAGAAGTAGCAATGTCGTGATGGACACTTTAGTGCTTTGATGGGGTCTTAATATCAAGTTGTAGGGTTGACTCATCCATGGATGTGCACATTTGTGATGGTTCCAACTGCAGTGCCTGCTCAACATCACTATAAACCCAAACCCAAAGCCTCTTTTGGAAGTAGATCCCTTCCGTCCATTCTTTTGACACTCACATGGGAAAATCTCCTTCTCTTTGATTTAAGCAGCCTATCTGTATAAACTACTTTCTCACCAAGCTCTCTCTGAAGATAGTTATTGATTTGGACCTCATGTAGAATTTTTCATACTACTAACAAAAAGTAACTGTGATGAGTACTCTGACTTATTACCAGTGGGAACGATGCAGAGAAAACAGAAAAGATCAGGGTTAGTTACTGTAAGAGGAAAGAGAATTGGGAACCAGCATCTTTAGTGTACGAATGAGAGGGGTTTTACCTTGTCTTTCTTAGCCACAGCTCTGAAAAGGTTTTAGAATAGGCTGAACATACCACTGTCATAAGGTTTTCTTTTGTATCCTTACTTGCAGCACCACTGGGAGCAGGGAGAATTTCCAAATG
>VXBQ01016004.1:0-18943 GCA_013400175.1 Phainopepla nitens
CGCACCTGGCAGGGCGCGCCCGGGGCTCGCAGCCCGGCCCCGGGGCTCACCGGCACCGGCGCCGCTCTTGCAGCGCTGAGCGAGAGCGAACAGCTGGACCGCAGTGACGCCGTTCCCACCGTACGTGAGATCTGCCGCGCTCGGGGTTTCCTTAGTCATACTTCCCGGTTTTACGAAGAGGAGGAGAGGTTTAAAATTCTCTGCCGTAAAAAATGAAGAGAGCACTTTTCCACGGATAACTAATAAGCAACTTCTGTTGTGCATAATAAACTTACTTAATGTATTAAAAAATAAAACCATCAAACACTTGTGCTATTTATTTACTCTTGCTTTTCACTTCAGACAATAAAATAATTTAGTAAGTTTGCTTCTAGGCTTCCTTATTTCTTTTTTGTTTTCCTTATCTTGGCATGATTCTGTAGAATTTATAGTTCTGTGCTTCTGGGGAACTCTTTTATGCAAAGAAATTAAATTTCAGTGAAAGCATTTCTCTAAATGGGATACTTTCAATAAGAAATTGATACACTACAGAACTTGAGGCCTTCAGCTGTTCTGCATTGTCATATTCTACATGCTATATATTCACATTCTGTAACATGTCACCTCATTTCACGGATGCAGCACAGCACGTCTCTAGGAAATGAATTATTGAACGCTGCCAGTTTGTGGGCACACCTTACATCTGGAGCTCCCACAAAAGTCTGGACAATCACAAATGCTTGGAAAAGAAGTATTGGGCTAGAAAGGATGCAGAATTAGGTAAAGATCCAAAGGGATACTTTCCTAATCAATTGTACCCTCAAAACCCCCCAATTCTTGGGTTTGGATACTCACATGAAAATAGTGGTTGCAGGTACCAATCATTTGTCTGATAGTTCTCCAAAAATTGTGGAATTTAGGAGTATTGTTTTTGCATATATGTCTTTACTCAGTGATGGTTGGCTGCTGACCTCAACATGTTAATAAGGATCTACCTGAGAGTGATGAAAGAAGCAAATCAAACAGTACCAAGTGCTTGATGGACTAACAGGAGTCATTCAAAAGCGTTAGATTTGGCATCAGCTGGGAGAACTGAACCCCAAATAGGAGGATGGCTAAGAACTGCAACATGAAACCCACTGTAAGATAAAAGTGAAACTTGTCAGCTCAAATTTCAAGTAAGGGAATTACAAATTTTAAGGCAGAGTTTTGTTTTTGGTTTAGCATACTTGCTTCTAAAGTTTCTGTGCAGAAGATAACCTGTGGCTGTGAAACTGTTTGCAAATGAGTGCTTAAGGTGTTTTGGAATTGTTAGATGCTTTTTATCACTCTGTGGATGAATTTGAGGATTGACCAAAATATGATATACAGGTTTTCTGCAAAGTTTTTACTTCCTTAAATTTAGTCGTGTTCCTAGAAGGTAGTTGCAAATAATAAATAATACCTGTAAACGTATTTGTAGATTTGTAAGAATTTTCTCCTGCATGCCCACGCGAAGTTCCAGGCCCTCTTTGAGCAACTTTGAAGAGCTTATTTTCGTTGAGTTTTGTCACTTTTCACCTCTGGATAAGAATACTTGTCTCTTCCTTTTGAGCAATTTATGTTTCCTAACAGAATGAGAAGAGAAACAGTCTCCTGGTGTTTGTGGTGCTCGTTTTTCCAAGAGCCATAGTGTCTGTTTGAACTTGAGTCTCCTGAGGTTCCCAAGCAGCTGGGAGAAACTGGTGACAACTCCTGCTGCCCATTGGTTTCTGAAGAGCAGAACTGAAACTGGCAGGAATATTGGTGGCTGCACGCTGCTATAGTTTGGATAAATGAGAAGAGAAAACCTGAGCAACCTTTGTATACATTATCTTTGAGACCGAGGAGGTCCAGAAAATAAATTAAAAAAAAATCCAGAGAATAATGTTTTGCATCAAGTTATTGATGACCTCAATCACTATTCATTGTGAAAAATAATTCACAATGTCATTCACAACTTGTAAATAGATATGTAGACAGGTTGGGGTTTTGGGATTTGATTTTTAAACTTTGTTGTATTTAATCCAAGCAACTGGGTGCTTCACGTCTTTGTGTACAAAGTTCCCATTATTTACTGTGCTAAATTAAAGGTGCAGCCACTGTAAAAGAATTTTTGCCTAATACATTCTTCTAATCCTGGATGCAAAGCAACTAGTTAAAATTCCTATTATCTTTGTCATGTTCTGCAATACAAGAGCATGTTGTAGACGTAATTTAAACTGGTCTGTGCTTCAAGAATGGAAAATCTGGTTTTCCATTAAGGTGCACAGCTTTCAGTCTGACTTTTCAGTCAATGATGCAGGAATTAATTAATGTATTCATTTGCAAAATCTTAGTGAAGAGGTATATTTCTGCATTCCCCTAAATGTGGCAGTCTTGAGAAGATATCTCTTTGAAAGAGGAATTCTAAGACAATGGTCATCCATAACAGTTTCTAGTAATGTAATTTTTTATGCGAATTTAGGCCACCTAAATAGGCATATTGTAGTTAATACATGAGATTGCACAGGTGCTGTACTTTACCTTTTTCAAAATTTATTTCCATTATCTGAAGACAAGAATTAAAACACTTCCATAGTCACACTGTTGTATGGATGTTCAGAAACCATGTAAAGATTCTTACAGACAGCTTTCCCCATTTAAAAAATGTTCCTGTATGTTGCATTATGATTTATTATCTCTTAAGTATGTATCATTAAATAAAAGCAATCAGTCCTTTGTTGTATGCCTACTCCTGATTGATGCTTATGAAGTAGTTTCATGCCACATCTTGAGTATTCTAGATTTAAGAGTGTTCATCTAGTTTAATAAATTGAGAATTTCTGTGGAAAACAACTCAGTATTGTTTCTAGTGTATTGTTTCTTGTTTCGTTTCTGATCTGTGGAGATTCTTCTTTTCTTTTTGTCTTTTTTTTTCTTTTTTTTCTTTTTTCTTTTTTTCTTTTTTTTTCTGATTCCCATTAGTGAAACTTTGTTTTCAATTTCATGTATTTCTTGGAGTCTCAGTTCCTAAAATTTAATTTTCAGTTGATGATTTTTTCTTTTAGATTTTTGTTAAATGCACTTTTACTCCTCTATAGGAATAGTAGTTGAAAGATTTGTTAGGAGAACAGAGACACAGACATACACAATTTGCTGCCGCTAAGGAACTAATCTTGAGTAAAATGTTAATTTTTAAGGTAACAACATAGAGGTATAGTGCTTTTTCAGATGGTCTTCCAATTTCTATTTATGCTTCCAAATAAATCTAATAAGTTGTGAAGGTGTACCCTGGGATGTTGTATAGTCTCAAAAAATGGTAAAGATGCTTGAAATTTTCACATTAATTTACAGAAGACTTTGTAAATATTTATCACGGGAAATTGCCTTTTTTTCACTTTCCTCATCTCATAATTTTGTTTTCTTTTTTCATACTTTACCATGAATTGACTTGTTCATTTAAAGCTTGAAGCTTATGAGGTCTAATAAATTTTCATGTCTTTGCACAACTTGAGGAGATTGTACCTGCTTGAAAGATGTAAGTGTGAGGGTGTAACTCTGCCATAAATCATCAGTAAGTACATAGCTATAGATAGCTATAATGACTTGCACATATGCAATTGACTTTGAACATCTTCCTCATTAAGAAAAAGTGTTTGTGAAGGCCACAAAGGCCTTCAAACCCATTTTGTTTCTCTTGCTCTCCCTTTGCCCTACTTGTTGCATATTGTTTTTCTCTTGAAAGCAATTAACCTGTGCTGATACCTATGTCAGGTTAGTATGCTGTAAAAAATGAATGCACTAGAACATAACAAGGACCTAATCTTCCATTCTTATATGAATTTTAACTTTCAGTGTGATCTCTGTTTCAGAGCCTTTACACAAGCAAAAAATGATTTGAGAAAAAATTTGAAAATATCATTTCACATTCTTCATCCAAAAGGCAGATTTCATGTATTGAAAATGGAATTGGAATATGAATTTGGGTATAAGTGGTGGATAGTGAACAATTGTGGGGTTTTTTGTTTGTTTTCAAAATACCTGGAACTTCAGATGAGAATGCCTACTTTAACACTTTATTTTCTACCACTAGATACAGTAGCAAAGTGCTGTTTCAAAATACTTTTTTTTAAATTACATCTGAAGTAGTGACTGATCAATTTACACTTGTAGTGCAGTTAGATTGCCTGCTTTTAATAGCAGCAGGTTTTCCGTTCATCTTTGTTTATGATGGCTCTGCAAAGTGTTCTTATCCTCTTCACTAATTAAACACTGATACGTTGTAAATATTTTCACACATGGATCGTGTTTGCTTGTTTCTGTAACTTCCACTCTATTTCTGATTTAGTTCTGCTCCCCAGCCCTCTCGCTGTTTGCTGTCTTAACAGTTTTTTGCAGTTGCTCATTTGGCTCTCGTTTAGGGTTATTTCCTTTGTTATGATGTCTGTACAACTGGCTCACACAGCTCTTTAAATCCCAACTTAAAACTGACTTCTTAGTTATTTCATTGCATAGTCTTCTCATTTATATTTAGGGGTTTGAGTGGTTGAAACACATTCTAATGTTACGCATTACTCATTTGTTATCTCTTGTTTTTTCTCACTTTAAGTGCATAATGCTTCCCCAGGGAATGTTTGTTAATACATAAAAGGAAAGCTGTTGTTCTGAAGCTTGCAGTGTGTCTTCTGAATATACAGAATTAACATAAAGAAAATCAGAGGAAAAAAAAAACATGAGAGTCTACCAAAACAAACAAATAAATACAGTTGAAAGTCTCATTTTGCTTAAGAGACCTCAACAAATCATCAGCCAATGCCATAAGGAGAAACAGATATTGCAATGGTTGATTTCTGGAATGTGAAGTGAAGCTCTGGTGCACTCATCATAGTTGGTCTCATTCTCAGGGTTGGCAAGGTCTGTCTGGTAGTTACAAACATATGGTGTTAAAATACAATGTGTTTGAAACTCAGATGTGTAGACCAAACTTGTTGGAACTACAGAGCTGTGTAAAATTCTAGTGTAATTATATCTGAGTTGAGTTTATTGGAGAGGGAACAGCCGTTCAGTGCAAGAATAATCACATGTTGATACAGAATTGGAAGGGATTGTGATTCTCACAGAAGGCTATGCATGTCAAGAATTTTGGGTTGCACAATCAAAAAGGAAATCCTAGTTTGGATCCATTCAAATAATAAGGTTTTCTGTTTTCTCTTGTGGAAAAAGGAGTCTAAAACGTTTTTACGTGGGATCATCTAGAAATTGTCTTTTCTTACCCAAGTATTAAAAGCCTGCTTTATAGCAATTGTTAAAGCAAAGCAGGTGGTCCACAGGTTTCTATGAGCTACATTTTTTAAAAAATTCACTTCATTAGGTTCCCTGTTCTTACTGGGGAGATTTGAACAGAGATGTCTATGGTGGGAAGTATCTTAAATCCCTGGGCTTTAGATATTATGAAGAACTTTAATTTTCTCTTATTGATGACTAAGTACTGTAAAAAGGCCAAGAACTCCTGTGTCATCTTAAGAGAAGAATTTTAAAATGCTCCCCACACCACTTAGATAAATGTTATAGCCGTAAGATTATAATATTTCTCTAGTTCCAGTATTATTTTAAGTATATGATAACCAAAACCATTCATCATGGCATGTGAAGACCATCTGAATTTCCGTCATTGCTGAGTGACAATGGTTCAGACTTTTACTAGAAGAGGATGTATAATTGAACCTTGGATTTTAATATCCTGCAGGAACTTGGTGACTACTGGGATTTCATATCAAAGATTTGATCATACCCATGTGTGCTGGGCTTGTTCTGAAAAGCCCAAAGTGGTTGCTGAAGAGCAGTTGGGTAGAGAAAAACCGAGTCTAAAGATCTACTGGTGGTTAGGTAGAGTTAAGGATTAGGCAGAATAGGGAATACCAGAAGCAGATCTTCACAGGCCCCAAGAATTTATCTGAAAAATCCTGAGTAATTTATCTGAAAATTTATCTGAGAATTTATCTGAAAAATCCTGGAATTATGTAGAAGCTGAAAATAGTAATTCAGAGCTTTGTAGATGTCTCCAGTATCTTGACTGACCACGGTTTTGAAAATACAAAAAAGTGTCTGAAGTAAAAAAATTAAAATCCGATTTGGTTTTGGTGATTTTGTTTTATTTAAAATATTCATTACCTATTTCAGTAGCTGTTGGTAGGCCTTCAGTGGAGCAGTTGAATTCTTGCAGGTGATGACTAATTCCTGGTTAGTAACCATGGCAGGTGACCATGTGTGGGACTCAGCTGCCTCACACAGTTCTGCTTGTGGCCTATTCCTTCCAAGTGCCTTTGTAGTTAGAGGGGATCTAGTCAGCAGAGCCTGGCACATCTCACAGGCACATAGGTAAAGTGAGATGAATTCCAACCCATCTCTTACTCCCAACATCAGTCCAATCACTGAGGTATATTTTCCTGTCATGAGGTGTTTGGGGTTCTGGAGATGACTTCATTCCTCTGCTCTAATTTCCACTCCCAGTTCTGCAGGGTGAAAAGTCCTAGAATTTGTTGTCTCACCTGCAACTGATGTCTGTTTTGTCAAACATATTTAGATACTGCTTCATGACAAGGCCATCCTCTGTAGATTTTCATATAATGTATAATCTCACACAGCACCAAAGGAAACAAAAGCATTTGTTATGGCATGAAAAAAAATTTGTTTTTTTTCCGTAAATATTTGAAATCCAGACAAATGTTTCTAAAACATCTGAGCAGTCTTAACATAGAGAGGATAACTGTGGAGGCCTTATTCTGCAGAGATGTGCAATTCCACGGAGTTTGTTCCTGCAGCCAGACATATTTGGATTCAACATTGCAGCATTTTTCCTAAAAGGACAGAAGAAATTCACTTAATTGTATTAATAATAATACTTTGGTGCCTTGCCATCTCTACTAAATAATGTCAAAATCTTCATGGGATTCATTGCTAATTTTTGGTGTTACGTTGATTTCCAAAATGGATGAACTCCTCACTTCAATAGTGTTCTTCACCATGAATCCAGGACTGTACCTACCTTGGATTCTTCACCTTAGACTGCTTTATCTTTAGTTGCTGATTGCTTCATGTATAGTACTCTGCTCCTAAAGAGTGTTTGTATGTTCTGTAATGTTTTTATCTTAACATTGTTTCTTGCTTAAATGTTTGTTCCAGGTCTGAAAAATTATGTTTTCAACTCCTGTTAATTTCCCCTTTGACAGGTGGCTTATGGGCAACTATTCTTCAGACTCTATTTCAAGATGTTCTAACTACAGTCTAGTCTTAATCTGAGTCAAATCACAGTCACATTTTCTGTAGAACAGTAATGCACTACATTTGTTTTACAGTCTCTGTAACTGCATTTTAAGGACATGTGCATTGCTTGGGTCTCCATTCTCCTTAAACTGATGCATGCTGGTATGAATCCTAAGCAAACTGTTTTGGTGCCTTTTTGCCAGCCTGTTTTTCCTCTGGAATAGTGATGGATAACCCTTTCTGTTGACTTGGGCAAGATCAGAGAAAAAAAAAAGCAAACAGACAGACCTGTCCATTGCTGTGACTACCTAGTCTGAAATGCCAAACTTAGCAAACAGGCCGTTCTTCATACATAAAAGAAAATATAGACACAGTACCCAGCCAGCCAGGCATCACCAAATGTACCAGAGCAAAGCCCATGGCTAAAATGAAATGGAAATATTTAATGTAAATTCATCTGTGTGTTCTTTTACTTGCTTGCTACATAATGCTGTCTTTCATGTCCTACTACACCAGAGCTCAGGGTGCCTTTCTTAATTAGCTTCTCTTACCTTTCAGAATGTTAAAAAATATGCAAAACAATTTTAGATAACATTTATGGTGTATACCTGTTGCAACAATTTATCTGTTTGTATATATACACGCATGCATAAAGCTATTTTTAAAGATTAGGAAGGTCACAAAGTCATGGGCTTGGCCTAGATTCATGATCCCTTGGTTGTACCCGCATCTGGCTGCCCCATCCCTTCCCAGGAGATTACTTCCACCGCAGCCAAGGCTGCTGTTCAAATCCCCATGTATTAGCAAACTGAAAACAGCAGTAGTCCAAATTAAAAATGCTCCACTGGACCAGCAGCTGCAGACCCAGTCTTTCTCACGTTTATTTGAAGTGGCTGAAGAGGCCACTGTTTCCAGTTGTAGGATCAATGTTCTTTTCAGCTGCTCCAGCTATATCCAGCATGGATGGCAACATGACAGAATGGAAATATTAAGGCTTCTCTTTTCAGTCACTGAGTTTTAGCTTTATCCCATAACATGTTAGCTACATTACCCATCTCTTCCTGCAGCTTGAGAAGGTGTGTCACTCGGCAATGTGTTAATGTATCTTTCCTCCTTGTTCAAAATAGTTTCCAAATCCTAATCATGCAGGTTATGCAAACCCCACTCTGAAGACAATCTTGAAATTTCCACAGAAGGCAGTCCTGGGCAGATGCTTATGTGTGATTTTACTTATGCAATATATGGAGGGTCATACATCATGTCAGACACATTTCATTCATCAGCGTAGTCTTCCTAAATGCTTTGAGAAGCTAGCCAAAATGGGAAATTTCCTTTCCCAAGAAAAGCGTTTGAGGATTCATTTGGTCTTTTCTTGTTCCAACAACTGCTACTGTACTGTTAACTACCAGCTAAAGGGACACGTCTCTATTGGGGAGTAGCATGGGGGAGTAGGTAGCAGAAAAGTTCCAAGTACTTTTTATTCCACTTTCCTGATGGGAAAGGATTCAGTTTTCTCCAAACCTTTTGCTCTTCTTCCTCGGAATCTTAACAAATTCATCAGAAAGCTCTTTTCTTCCTCAATTAAAAGAATGTCGAAAACACTTCCCTTTTGCAGTCCTACTTGGATCTAAATCTGCATTTGACATTTCATGCTACACCCAGTTCCAACAGATGTAGGCTCTGTGGCCTTGCAATTAGGTACTGTGTTAAGTGATACCTAATTTTAGGACATGCCATATGGCTCTCCCTGTATTCTCCTAGATCGTGTATGAAAGGTGAGCATGCTGTTTCATTACAGAGATCCATTACTTCCTGAGTCATGGGAAGACTCCTGCTTCCTCAAGAAGATGCAGTCAGTGCTGCTTGGACCACGATCCATCAGCAGGCTTTGCAGAGCCCTTTACATTCTAGTTAAAGATATTATCTCAAAAAGGAAATATAGACATCAATTAATATCAGGACATTGATCCCTAGCCTGAGAATGTAAGTTTCAGGATGAGTATGTAGTTCATACTCATTTTAAGTTACTCTTAATTTCAGTGAACAGACCTGTCTTCTGTGATCTGACCATCTGGGATCTCTTTAAAAGAAAAACATCATTCCAGTATTAGAAAGAATATTTTAGCTTGCCATATTTAATCAAAACATACTGAAGCAAGATGCAAAGCAATATCAGATAAAAGCTAAATTCCTCTGTTAGATGCTAAGTGAGTATAACCTTCCTGTCTAAAGAGACTCAAAGAATTTAAGAAATTACTGGCTTAGGGTTATACAGAAAATAATAGGGAGTAATGATTTAATAATGACACAAATATAAAAAAACACACAAAATTAATATATGTTGACTATAAGATATATTTTAGGGGTTAAGATATACGTTGAGCAGAGTGTCAGGTTTTTCTCTTTGCCTCTCCCATTAGGAATTAGATCACATTCCATAAGGCTAAAAGTAATCACCTTGTTTTCATTTTCCATTATGAATTTTTCAGTGCTGCTCTGTCAGGCTCTAACCATGTGTTTTCTAAACAGAGTCCATCTGGCCAGTGGTGAGTGCTCTGCTTGCTGGTGATGCATCCATCACTGGGAGCATGTTCCCTCCTCATGTGACAGCACTGCTTATCCAAATGTTCCCAGAGTGGGAATCTGCAGAAGGCACTTAGAGAGACAGGGGAAGCTATTCCCTGGAAATCAGAGCTCTTTGAGATGAGCAGAGGGCAGTTTGAGATGATGCTTCGCCACATTCTGCTGAGTCAAGTTAGCATTAAGTCAATACATATTCTCTCTTGGGAGTCCTAATTACAGCTGAGCATCTTAGGAAGTTACAGAAGGAAAGAAAGAGAAGGGCTGGAGTGCTTTCATAGTCTTCTTCTGAATATCCAAGGAAAATATCAGGAGGGCCCCATTACTCATGGAGCCCAAGAAATGCAATTGCAGATTCTACCCAGCATCAATTCCACTGATTTAATCCACAGGACTCTACTGAAGAAGGATTTTTGGGGTGATCAATTAGTCAGTACTAAGTATCCACAGAACTGTCTGCAGTGGGCCTTACTATAAGATTTGCCAGCATCACTGTTCTACACACTGCTGCTGGTGCTTGGTCTCCATTTCTTCTTGCTTGATGTACGTGGCATCCAAATTTTTTGATTTAGTGTATTTAGTATTTTGTAGCAGTTTATATCATAATAAGACTGTTTCAATGCAATTTGTTGAGGATAATTAGCCTGTAGTTGCCCTTCAAGGAAGTAAAACTTAAAAAGCAGTTGTGGTCCTTTTTTGGAATGACATGGCTGAAATTACTCCATTGCCCAAAACGGAATGGTAGGTGAATTTGTCAGGAGCCAGCTCTGCAGACGGATGGGTCACTGTGGATGTCACTGGCATACAACTGGAAAAGCTGCTTTTGCAAAGGCAGAGAGAAGCGACAAGAGAAGTAAAACCGTGCTTTGGGGAGAAAGTCCAGCAAAAGAACTCTGTTGCCAAAGTGCTGCTTAAAGCGAGGCGTGAAATGGCAAGCAGCACAACTCTCTTCTGTAGTATTTAATTCCTGCCTGGTTGGCAGAGCCGTAAGCCAGAGGTTTCTGGAAACTCTCCTGGTGTGCGCTTGGCAGCCAAGAGCTTCAGGAGCGGCTCAGGCACCCGCGTGGGTGCCCTGCCCGGCGCTGCTCCCCCGCTCCCCGAGCCCCGGACACCCCTCGGCATCCCCGGGGAAAGCCCCATTAGCGCCCTATTGGCAGAACGAGGCAGCCAGATCAGGTTGGAGGACATCCTGCAGCATGAGCTGGTAATTAAGGACCCTCAATTAGGCAGAGCCTTGAGGCAAGAGGATGACCTATGTCTGGGAAGAACAGGTGGGGCTGTAAATCACTGTAAGTGCCTTGAGAACCCTTGGGGTTTGTTTGGGTTTTTTTGGTTTTGGAGGGGATTTTTTTGGTAGCTTTTTGTTTGTTTTCTCGTTTTAATTATATACATATTGTATATAAATATAATTATATTTATTACTTCTTATTCCTAAATGGTTTAGAACAAACTGCTCCAAAATAGTGAAGCATAGATCAAGAACAAGAGAATTATCAAATATTTGAATTAGTAATCATTCCCAGAATTTTGAGTACAAACTTTTGATACAGAGTGTTACAAAAAAATAACGAAGCTACTGGTTAGTGAGACATCAGGGAGACACTCCAGATAATCATCTGAAAATGAGCAGCGTCTTGAATCTCTCAAAGTGAAAGTCCTGTGGATTATGAGCTCCATTTCCGGGCACACAGTGCCTTGCTTTCAGCCATTTTTTACTCTTCGTTTTTGTCCATCCACTTTCAGATGTAACTAATCTCCCCTGGGTGGAGATTCCAGCATTACTGCAGAAACTGTCCCACTGCACATTCCGTAATAAAAAATACGCCACAACAAGTTATATTTAACCAGAGGAATAGAAAGTGGTACATCTGCACAATGAATATAATATAGCATTGACTTGGAATTTCCTGACTTTAGCAGTGCTTCCAAAATAATAATGTATTCATAGAATTACACTTAGCTTTCTGCTTTTAAAATGAAAATATTTGAAAGCAAAAGGATTTTCATCTTCCAAGTTCTTCTGGCTCTGTGTGTGAGATAGTGGAAATAACACAGGGCTGTGTAACCACAGCAAACAAGTGGGGTGGGAATTCTGTTGCTGCTTGGCTGGCCCAAACCAGAGCAATAGTGAAACTTGTATTTTGCGTTTAATAGGTAAAATTTTTTTCCTCTAAGCTCCATTCATTTCTATGGATGAAAATAAAATTATTCAGTTACAGACAGAACTGGTGGTGACCTACAATTGCTGATGTCTGGCATTTCCATTATAAGAGGCAGGTTTTAGTTGGCTATAATTTCAGCTATTGGTTGGTTGAAATTTTACCTGATTAGACAGGAGTTTCCTTTGCTGGCTAAATCCTGCAGTCTGACTTTTTCAAGTCAGAAGTTCAGCAGAATTTTTCATCAGTATCAATCAAGCAATTAAGCAAAAATATATTATTTTGACCATATAGAGAAGCTCTGTATTTTAAACTTGTTTTAAATTTGGCAAAGAACTCATCATTTTGTTGAGATTCCTCTTCTACTTTCTGTGCAAATTCTCAGAAGTTGTAGCTATTTGTACAAATTTAGCACATGGATGTCCAAAAAAAGAAAGAAAATATCCATCTACTCAAGCAGGGACAGAATTAGATCGCTCAGAAACACTTGATTGATCCACCAGTAAAAATGCTGAAAGACAGCAGAAATATGTACATATTTAACTTCCCAGCAATTTTAACTTAAGTGGGGCTTAGCTGATGAAATGTATAGTTATTTTCCTTCCCTGCTTTACCAGTAAAATTCCCTGATATTTACAAAACTTTGAAGTGTAGATTTTATTCTCTGTTTTATAAATCAATTTTGTCTTATGCATCACTGTAAAACCAAAAGCATGACCACCTGACTCACTGACTTCTTCCGAGGTGTTTCTCTGGAAGGCATTATCAGATGCTCTTTGGACACTGACTTTTTCAATCATAATAATAAAAATGTTGAATATGTGTAAAGATGACATAATTTTGGGATCTTGGCCAGAGATGATTATTTAGCATACAGCACTGTGTCTTAGCTCCATTCTCTGTTAATTCTCTTTTTAGCATCCAGCTCACTGCTAACAAATGGAAAGATTATTGATGTAACATAGACAGAGGCTCTGGTACTTCCTTACTTCCTCGGTGCTCTACCAAAGTGAAGATCTCTTCTGCTCTTCATTGTATCCTCCCCCTATTATTTTTTTGCTGTCATCAATAAGACCTAAGAAATAAAAAGTTGGAAAACTTGAATTACTACTGGTAAATAAATGGCCTGATTAATGTTCACAGAAGCAATACCAATCTTTTTTTTCCGTGATTAGAGAGATATGTTTGTTTTCCTTCACGGGTTACTCAGTATGTCAATAATTTTAGGTATTGAGTTTTGACACCTCACTGTTTTCTCGCGGAAGTATTTGGAAATAAGTTCACAAACCAGCAGGTTTTAAATAAGACATATTGCTCCTGGTTTTAAAACAGCTCTTAGAGCTGGGTGTGCTGGCCACCAAACGCCCAGGGGCCTGACGAACAGGCTAACGCTGTCTTTGCCAAGTCTCCATGGGAAACTGGTGGATATTGGGTCAGGCCCTGGAAGTTGTCTGTCTTCTTCCATTTAACTGCAGGCTTAGAGCGGGTCTGAGCAGCTTTTCCTGTGGTGAGCTTAAGCGTGGGATCAGTGCAAACACATATGTTCTTGTGGCTTCACTGGATCCAGAAAATCTGGTGGGAGTATGTCTGCAGCCTAGTCGTGATTGCTGCAAGCTGTGAGCGTGACCAGGGACACCGCAGAGCTTCAAAACCTTGGGAAGACTGAGTTAAGGTTAATGACATTGGATATGAAGCTGATTTACAGGGTGCTGAAAGCATCCTTCCTATATAAGATGTAGAAGAAAAATCAGTGTGAACTGTGGCTTTTTTGATGAGTAAGTTTGACAAATTGCTGCATCCTAAAATTATATGGGAAGTTTTTTGTTTGGTTTTTGGTCTGGGGTTTTTTTTTCAGACTAAAGATATAATACTGATTTTCAGTAACTAAAAATTGCAATGTGTAGGGTGTTTAAAAGTTCTAGAATCTAAATCAAGGTTTTGTCTACCACTTATGTGATATCTACCTACTCCCTGCCCTATTATTTAGCTTATGGGAAAAAAAAAGTGCTGGTGTTACATTTTTTCCATCTGTTCCATAACCTCTGATATTGAACTACTAGAAAGCTCAAAGCAGACTAAACAGGTCATAGTCAAAACAGTAAGGTTGCTTTTCATGCATTCTTTAAATCAGATGTTTTAATTATAGCTTTCAGTTTGTTTGCTAATTAGAAAACAGGTCCACAATGTGGTATCTATCTATTTCCATTTGAATCAATAAACAGAAGAGTCATGAGAAAGGGACCTCTTCCCTTCAGGGAGTCTTTTCTTGTTAATGTTGACTCAGGTTGTTAGTGCTTATTCTTGTCTCCTTTCCTCTTCTGCTTACTTCCCAGTCTTTTCTCTTTCAGTTCCTCCTTGTTTCCCAATGTGAGTGAGATCTGTTGCCTTTCTCATTAGCATTAGTCTATCATATCTACCTGCTCTGTCATGAGTGTGCTGTATTTTTCAGTCTGCATTGTGAAAGTAAGGTCTTTAACCAGGTTGAATAATGCTTTTTAAGCCAATAAGAAGTTCAAAGATGAGTTTCATTGTAAGTGAAACAAGATAAATACTTTAGCTGTAAATAATGAATATGTACTTTTACATAACTTGTGAGACCTGTTTGGAATAATCCTGAAGGTTTGCCTCACATCTGAAAATCACAATGCTGGATGAGAAATGAGTACTTCATGTGCTTGCAACTTGATTAAATTCAGATAAGTTACTAAATGGTCTGACTTTTTCTGTTTGCTCTGTGCTTTGGATGACACAGTTGGATCCTGTCACTTCTATGGTTATCTGAATCCAGTTCCTGCAAAGACTTAGCATGTGTATATTACTTTATTTTGGTTCTGTGTGTAGAGATATTTTTTTTTTGGGACCATGATTAGTTTCTTCCTTGCTGAGCAGACCACTGTAAATTTCAATAGGGAAGCAGAAAAGCCCCTTAACGAATTTTAAGGAAGCTTCTGAAACAATGATTTGAGGATGTGCTTTTTAAAGTGAATTGCATCAGGTACCCGGTTATTTTGAAATAAAAGATGTCTCAATAACAGTGACCTGATTTTTGTGTGTTCAGACTTGCTACTGCACACTATTAAATTAGAAACTATTTGTAAGGAGTGAATAATCAGAAATTCAAATGTAGCCAAAATGCTGTGATGTTTGAGGGATGCAAATTCCCACTAGTTTAACTGTTAGTGCAGGGTATATTGGGTCCCTGCAGACTCTAGACACACCTTGCTTGTATTCCATATTTCTCCTGTGTGTCAACTCCGAAGGGCTTTTCCCATGATCTGGAAATAAAAAAAAGGTCAGTTAAAACAAATACCGTAAAAGGACAAGGTAAAATTTTTCAAATTTTAGAGACATTATCTGTCATCAAATCCCCTCACCAGACCCACATTAAAATAATGATCACAACCCAAATATAGACTATTTGAACTGCCCTTTTCCAGGCCAGATGTGCTATGTTATGTAATGCCATTTTAGGGTGATTGCTGGAGCTTGGAGTAAAAGGAAAATGAACATATTGTAGGTATTGCTCCAAAGAGCAAACGTCATAAAAAATGTTATAAAACTCAAGGCCTTGAGCAAAACATTTTAGCAAATGTAAGTTCTACACAGAGCCTTGCCTAGGTACAGGCTGAATTCCTCTGCAAGGTACAATCCAGACACAGGCCCCAGGGCTTGCAAAAAGACACAAATACACATCCCTGCACCCGCTTTACCTGGACACATTGTAACTCTCAATGTAACCCTCTCCTTCAGGCATGGCTCGCTTCTAAGGCAAATGCACTACAACAGAAATGTTCTCCACATCCTTTTCAAAACCCTATTAAATCAAAACCATCCAAGCAAGTAGTTGTTGATACGTGTGTGCAACAGGCTTTCCAGAAATTCTTTGTAAATAAAGCAACAATGTTTTCCACTGCTTGCAGGGAGAAAACCTGCTGAGTTCAGAGCACTGTGATCAATCCACGTAGCAAAGTCACAAACAGAGAAACAAAGGACAATCACTGTCCATTTCTTTGCCCTGCCGATGCATTAATCAGACTCCGTTTTCCTCACTGCTTCAGACTGCATTCTCAGGATGATGTGCCCGTGTCCTGCCTCCATGGCTTACATAGCTGTCCCCTCTGTCACCGCAGCCAGAGATGGGACAGCACACTCACCACTTGAAGCATTTCACAGTTGTGATCTCAAGCGGAGGATGAATGACTACACGGAGCATTTGAGAGGAAACTGTACTGGGGAAAGCCTTGGAGCATCTACAGCAAGAGTCTGAACACGTACAGGGAGCACACCACAAGAGCCACTGAGCTCAGTCAGCTCAGGCAGAATTTCTTCACTTTGAAACATCTTCTTACTGTGAAGAAAATTTTCTTCCTTTTCAGGCGTTCTGTAGCAAGGGCAAAAATAGGAACCCAATTAGGCCTGGCCTCTCTGCAGGGAGGAGAGAGCGGGTGAGGACAGAGGGGCTGTGCCGTGGTTATGCCTGGGGCACAACCTGCACAGGAACTCGCTGTCCCTCAAGAGAATTGTGACCTTTAGCGGCTCACTTGTTCTCAGAGGGGAGAGCAGAGCAGCGATCCTTGGCAAGAGCAGCAGGGGAGGCTGTACCTGAGCCCTGTTCCCTGAGGGGCTGAGCCTTGGGGTGTTTATATTTTAGGCCATCTTTACTTCCACCTTTTAGACTCAGGATGAAACATAGAATAAATAGTCTTTTCCCAGCTTATTGAGGAGAAACCTGCTTCCCTCTGGAGAGGGAGTCAGCAGTAAATGGGCAGCATTTGCAGGCTAATAAAGTGTTCCCACAGCTTCAGACTCTTTGTAAAGCTGAGCAAAGGGTAGGAACAGGCAGGGATAGGTAGGTAGTTTGAGCACAGCAGATGCCAGTAATCTGCCAGCTCTTCTTACTTACACTCCAGCTCTATGCTAACTGGGCCAGCCAGGTCTCTGACTTGGCCTTGGGAAGGCTGGTGTGCCTGCGTAGCTCTTGGGTGTTGCTCAGAAAAGTCAGTGCAGGTTTTCAAACCTATTTAGTTCTGCAAATGTCTTTCATTGCTATGGTATTTCTAGATCTGTGCCTTTTTTTTTTTTTAGCATCATTAACATGACTAGGAGAGATTTAAAGGCAGCACTTATATCTCCTACCTGGCTTTATTTGGCCATGGGTTTTTGTAGTCTCATAAGGTAGTTTACTGATACAATAAACTGCTTAACCTCATAGCCTCAGTCTCCACCTATCCCAATTTGACTTTGTCTTTTCTGTGTGAGCATCCCAGTTATTTAAAAGATGTCAGCAGAGGTGTCCAATGCCTTGGAAAAGGGCCTGAATTCTTCCTGTGTGCTGCCAATGTTTTTCTGTATCTTATGATCATGTTTTGCATCCTATAATTTGTCTGTAATTTATCAGGACAATCCTGTCTCGGCTGCTCTAATCCTGTGATCAGCCAGCAAGCTCAGGCTTATCTTGCTCCTCTGTTGTTTCCATTTTGTTCTTGTTGTTAGTTGAAATTCTTGATCTCACACTTTCTACTTACAAGTTTCTACTCATGTCTAGTACCTCAGTCCCCCTTCCTGACTTTTTCTGGGGAAAAAATAGCAAAACAAAAAGTTGTGTTAATGATGCCACCTTTTCCACTGCTTTTCTTCAAGGCACTTGTATTTGAAGCAAAATAATAATGTTAAACTCTAAGTAGAAGAATAAGGAGGCCTTGCACTTTTAAAAATTGCATTAATACAGAAAGTCTTAGGTAGCATGTGCCTGCTGAGTGCACCAGGGCAGACAACTTGTGGGAAGCAAGTGTTGTAGTGGCTGGCAACACACACAGAGCCTGCAGCTCACAGGGGATCACCGTAGGGAGTTTATGCAATTGATTAAATGATATTGTGCGCAGTCATCAAAAATGGAGCCTCACAATAATTGTAATGATGTGCTTTGTTCTAATCTTTGCTTGCATAATATCAGAGGATATTAGGTAAAATAAATGTAACTGAGCCTGACAAGGTTATCACTCTCCAGTTACTGGAGGTAAGATGAGAGAGAAAATAAATTCACTGTTCTGTTGCCAATAAAATTTTAAAAACTCACAAGTGGAGAATTTGATGCTTTTGGGGCTGGCACAGCAGGTCTCTGAGTGGCTGTGCAGCAGAAACAGCAGTGATCAGTGTGTTCCACAAAGGTGGGTTTGGAGAAGCATTAGAGATTTTATAGCAGCTGAAATATAAATAAAGGAGAAAGGCAAATGTCTGAGGATGAGTCAGCCAAGAGGTGAATGCATTTACTTGTAAGTGGGCTGTTTTGTAGATCACATTGAGAGTCTTTAGCCAAGATAAGGCTGAAGACTCTGGGCTTGAACTTTTTAAAAATCTTTGATTAATTGTTAGTGGATGACCCATCTAAAATGTTCCTGCTTCTTTCTCTCTTTCATTCAGCTCCTATCTCTCTAGCTTTCTGTTCTCTTGCCTTTTCCTTTTTCTCTCTAATTTTTTTTCTCTAATTAAATATAAATAAAAAGGACTGCATGTTCTGTGCTGTCACTTATGATACATAACTTCTCAGTAGAAATCTCACATTCAGTAGTGATTTTAACTGACAGATTGCAATTAAATATAGAAGGTTTATAGGTTTCAACTGTGTATCTGCATTTCTTGTCTTCTGTGTGGTTTTGTCTTCCAAGTTAACTGACTTTTCAACACGTGTACATGTATAAATATTTCTGCTTTTCTACCTGATCAGATTAGGATTATTTAGGTCACCACTAGTCAAGCAAGCCATGCTGGTATGGCAATGTCATCTAGGGAAGGGGCGGGTTTNCGTTTTCCTTTGGGTACAGCTCAACAGGTGAGATTGCTGCTCTTTTTCTCCCTTGTCCACCCTTCTGCAGCGGGGCGCGCTGCCCGCGGGGCCGGAGCTCGCTGCGCCGCGCCCGGGGACGCGCCCGGGGACGCGGCCGGTCCCTCCCTCCGCCGGGGCT
>VXBQ01016004.1:19034-36312 GCA_013400175.1 Phainopepla nitens
TGAGGATGCCTGACGCAGCTGGGCTCCCTCGACCGTGTAGCGCATTCCCGGTGGGAGCGCGGATGCGCCGCAGCGGCAGCGGCCGCCCTCCTGCAGGAGCACCTCTGTGCTAAACGTCAGGCGGGAAGCCAACCTGAGCGCATTCAAGCGAAAAACCCCATTAATTTCAAAGAAACTGACCACAAGTTAACTAGCGTAATTAGCTATTATGTTAACTGTAGTTCTCACAACATGAAAACCAATTATCTTGGAAAGCGAAATTTTTTTCTTTTTTAACCTTGCTGGCTTTCTGAGGAGACGCCTTTTCTTTTATGGTCATTCCTCATTTCTTGTGGAGGTGGTCTGCACACCCAGGGGACCAGCCCCCCCAGTTCTGCATGGAGCAAGGTGACCCCCAGCTCCCGGTACACTTTCCATAGAAGAGAATGCTGTGAAACAGGAAAATTTGATTCCATCCTGGGTCCTATTCACATCTGTCTTGGTAATCCCACTTCTTGTTAGCAGAAAGACTAAAGACTGAGAAAACTTAGTTTATGCTGACCTGCTCTAGACCTCTGGAGCAGCCTATATCACTGCAGCCTTTCTATTTTGTCTGTATTCAGTCCCTTTTAGTGTCAGTCCTTCTCACTGGGAATTTGTTATGAAGAAAAACCTTAAATGCAAACTACTTCCCAGGCCAGTAAGAAATATTTAAACACTTCAGGCATTCAGTCTGTGATTCAGAGATTTATTTATAAAACTGTTGATTTTGGGACACTAAACCATTGCATTTAAACTGCAGAAGTGAGTCATATTTGTGGGAGGTAATTACTACCAGAAAGCACAACAAGCTTTTGTAGGTTTCTCTGTAAAATGTCCACTTATGATCCGCAACTACTAAAAATAACATGCTTTGTTGAACTTCAGCACAAGTTATCTTTACAGAATTATGTGGCTTTATACATGTATTCTGTTTCCTGACATATGAAGAAATAAATGACTCACATGCCTGAGAATTTATTTGAGTGTTTTATATGGACTGTCCTGACCAGGTAACTTGTTCTGCTTATATGACTTGCATGAAAAGCAAAGACTTTGTGGTAACTTCTAGAGAGAAGCCATTTAGCATGGGAACAGCGATTGTAGCAAGCACTTATAAGCAGTGTTTGTTCATCAGAAATGTCTCTTATTTCTTGTTTCATCCAAACCCACAATCATCTACTCAGTCTATTCTCTTGTCCCATGGATTTTGGGAGCTGAGGGAATTCCAGATGTCCAACACCTGCAGAATCGACTTGCAGAGCTGAAGGGAACTTTCCTCATTATCTCTCAGTCATGACTGAGGAATTCAAGTTTATTTAACTTGTGGTCACTTAGCAGCACACCCTACCAGCAGATGAGTCAGATGGTATGCCACCTATCCCAAGAGAATACCCTGCAACTGGGTTCAGAAAAATAATGTAATCCATCCTGGCATCCTAGGCTTTGAACACTTTTTCCCATGTCAATCACAGAGTACTTGAGGTGCACCATGAACCCAAGCAGCCTTTCACTGCTAGCAGACCAAAAATGGAGCTGCTACCCAGCAGTTAAACCACAGTGCTTTGACTACCTCCTTCCCCCTCAAAATGGACAATTATAGAAGAAGCCTTCCTTTAAAAACTTCTATTACCTGTTTGTGCCATTTGCCAGGAATCAGGTAGTGTCTGCTACACTTCCTAGGGATCTTTGTCAGGATCATGGTCAGGAAGCCTTTTCCCTGTTCTTCCTGCTCTTCCAAACTGAATCCAGCTCCCACCAGCTCCATAGCCTTGGTGAAGTGATGGGGTTAGAGATGGGGCTCATGGGACGACCTGCACTTGCCTTTCCATGGCTTCCTGAGAAAGAAATCTAAATATTATCGTGCTAAGCTATACCCCTTTGAGCAGCTCCACCTTATTCTACCCATAGTTTTTTTGACAAATAAGCACTTATTTTATTTTTCCTGGCTTTAAATATGTATTTTTCCACCTGGGATCAGGTTTTAATTACCAGCTGGCTCTGAATAAATGTGCTGCTCTTGACTATGGCAGCAAGGCTGGCTACCAGAGGGTGTGTCCACATAAAGTGATCTCCCCACACTCCTGGGATACCACTGTGATTTCCCCTTCAGGAAGAGGGCTGAGTGACTGTCACCCCACACTTGGAAACACCACACATTGAGGGATGTCAGCTGGTGATCAGGAAAGGTCAGGCCTGTCTCTCATCACTAAATTACCTCAGCTGGTAGGAGCAGGGTGCTGATAATGCCAAGATCATGGGTTTGATCCCTGAACAGGCCATTCACTTAGGCGTTGACTTGGTCCTTGTGGGTACATTCCAGCTCAGAACATTCAGTGATTCTGTGAAACCTGCTCCTCCCCATGCTCACAGGGAACTTTCAGAGGTACCTTTCTTCGCTCCTATCAGCATTGAAGTGCACTCGGGTACATTTTGCACTTTTACATTTACTGGCAAGGGGTAAAGGGCTTTTCCCCTTTCCTAACTCACCTGGCCCTACAACAGTGCCTCTTTGTCTTATTCCTTCCTCTGGCTGCAAGCTCCTGCTCTGGGTTAGGGTGAGCTTTGCTTCTATGGTGCTTCATCTGGGCCTCTCTGTACCCTGACCCCACCGTTTTTAAACACAATTAGTTGGTACAGTTTCCTGTATAATACTGGAAGTGGAAACTCCTTTATATTGTGGCTCCTTTTCTAATGGGAAACACCTTGCCAGAGCACTGAGCTGACACAGCCCAGATCTTGCACCAGGAGAGATTTACTCTGTGCCTTCTTACTTCTCTGCCCTTCTGACTTTGGTAAGGACTGTCAGTCTTTCCTACTGAGAGACTTTGGCCTGATACGGAGAAGTGTTAAGAAAGGCTGCCTGCAGGCAGACAGACAGACAGACAGAATGATAACTGCACTTTGGTACAGAATTTGGGCTCTGTAGTCTCTGGTATAAATGTTTGTGAGGGGAGTCAGCAGCATTTTTAAGCCTGTTGCTTCCAGTAATTCACTTTCAGGAGACCTAGAAGTGTTGTGAGGGCTGCACGGATAAAGACTGGTCATAGATTACTCATAAAAAGCAAGATATTTTAGAAGAATAAATTAAATGCTAGCTGACAATCTGCTTGCCAAGTTTTAGTTCAGTAGAGTTGAAGTGGCCAAGTTTTTAATGCCAACAATTGAGGTTTGCAAAGGAAATACCAAACCAACCTGGTGGAAAAAGAGGTGGACGCTAAATTACAGAGCAAAGACTGCCTTTGCTTTGTAGCTGGAGAAATAAACAAATTACAAAAAAGAAAATAAGTCTGAGTTTTTCAGTTTGATTCCTGTGCCTAAGCAGAAAAATGTAGGATGTATCACTAATCTCAGATCTCAAGGGGACGCCCAGCAAACTGTGCAGAGCTGCTGGCAAGGGTACGGGGAAGAGGACCAATACAGGGAAGTGTCGCAAAAATCCTCAGAAACTGGTGCTCGGTCTCATCATGTAAAGACTTAAAAAGAGCCCAGACCACAAATTCTTGACTGTTCTTATTTCAACTAGTGCCAAACAGACACATTCTTTCATGTATACAAGTTTTTCTTGGATACAACGTCAACAATATATACTTGTCGTTGGACATTTGTGTGATTTTTCCTGTATAATGTGTAAGAGCATATTCCTGAATTCCTGCAGCAGCAGCAGGCCAGCTAAATTCACCGTGAGCCCTATCTTCATCCAAGAGGCATTCCTCTGAAACTGGAGAAACTATTCACTGTGTGGGGACTGCCAAAGCACACTGGAGCAAGGAGAGCAAAATCTTCTCATGAAATATTATTTCAGTCATTTCAGTTTTACAAAATACAGGAGAAAACGTTGTACATTGCATGGTTAGACTTATTTGTCTGCTCCAGAAGGCTGAATATATTTCATCCAGCAACGACAGAGGTGCCTGAAAAACCACTTCTCAGAATTAGAAGGTTTATTCTGCAGTGCAGCTTGCCAAACCACACCCAGTAATGGACATCAGAGAGGTCACAGTAAAGAATGCCAAGGCACAGACATTGGTTCTTACACAGAATCAACCTAGATACAACTTGATCAAGCAAATTCTGCACCATGTACATCCCCAACAGATGTGCTGCATTTGTGGGTCGTGGCAGAGACTGGCAGCCAGTGGCCAAAATTTCCAGACTGCTCTCTTCAGATTCCCCATGAATGACTGTCCTCCCATTTTTAACTTGCTAGCTCAATACAAATCTTTCCTGCTCGGTCAAGCAGATGTTGTGCTACAGCAGAGCATTTCTGGGACTTGTGCTGCAAATTGTTCATATGTGGAAAAAAGCCAGCACCGGCTGCTATCTCAGTTACGTGCAACAGTCACCTGTACGTGCCTTTTGCGATGGTTGCAGTCATTTGCAAAAAGCTGCTGCAGTTTCGCTTACTTTTTTGTTATGCTTTTCTGTTCTTTCTAAATTTTCCTTTTATGTAAAATAGTTTTGAACAAATTTAAAATAAGTGTGTTTTATCACATGCACATATATAAATCTTGTGGTGTAGAGGAATATACAGAATATCCTTACTCTTGCTTAAACGATGCACAACCTTTGTAGTTTTAACCTACCAAATAAAATCAGAGAAAAGTTTTACTGATTAAATGATCTGTAGCAGCAGGAACACATTATTTAGTTTTTCTTATATGCTCCTTGCTAGAGGTAAATGAGATATCATTGCAATACTGTTCATTCTATTACAGCTCTGGCTGTGTCAGCATTTACATTGCAGACCTCTTCTTCCAGGGTTTTAAAACTCAGCCATAAAATGCATCCAGTCTGAAACTTGGCATACAATGCCTCAGTCTGGCAGTGAATTTATTTTACAAAAAGTGAGAACAATCCAATATCTGTTTGGCTGTATCTAAGTTATAATTGTTTAGATTTTTAGCAACAGCATGGGCTGCACAGCAGATCTGGAGAAGTATCCACCTGCCTGACACATCACTCCAGCCTCACCCTTTTAAGGTGTGCCGTAAAATCCTATGTCAAACTGCGTCAAAGCCTGAAATGTTTTGTGAAATTTTTATGCTGTAGTGAGTTTAATTCCAAAGGTTGAGTTTCAGAAATGTTGTGCATTGCGCTTCTCCAGGTAGCACTGCCACTGCTCCCACTGCCAGCAGAGCTCAGCCCAGCTCCCAGACAGCTCTTCATGGTGCACAACCAAGCCCTGGGCTTGCTCTGGGGGTGAGTAGCAATGTCTGTCTCACTTTTACGTGTACCTTCATTCTCAGGACCTGACTTCCCTCCCCTTCACTCCCTGCACAGAGCAGGAGCCCAGGCATCTCATCCCACATCGCTCCTTGCAGCCCAGGGCTGCACTGGGAGCCAGGCTGCCTTCCACTGGGCCAGCCTTTGATCTCCCAGCAATCATGTAGGAAACGGCCCCATAAACTGGGGAGCTGTTAAAGTCACTGGTTCTCGTATGTTCAGATGCTGAGTTTGCCATGTCCTCCCCATGGCTTTGCTGGGAATGTCTGATGTTACAGGCCCCAAGGGCAGCTTGGTGGGCAGTGGGGAAGCAGCACCTTCCCCACACAGACACAAACCTCCTCCCTCTCCTCAGCAGCAGTTACCTTCCCAAAGTCCTCACCCAAAGTTTCCAAGAGAATTCCTGGCATTATGACAGAGCTTTTTCTGCTGTTAGGGCTGGAACATATCTTGAGTGTTTACATCCTTGGATTTGCCATAAAATTACCACTTCCAAAGACATTACTGCATTAAAAAGTGAATACTACTAGAAGAGCAGGCAAAGGACCTTTTTGCAGAGCACATCTACTCTCTGCTCTTGCTCCGTGCCACACCTCAGGTTTTCTCCTTCGGTTTCAAGAACGTGTTTTGGCTCTCTTTCCAGCCAAACCGAGGAGCTGAGTGAGCACTAGTCTAGTTTGCCAGGTTTGAAATACGCTCACCAACCAGCAATTATAAAAACCATTTGAAACACAGAACATATACTAATAGATTTGGAGTGATGCTGTTATTAACCATTTTAGAACACGCTTTATTTAAATAGAAGTAGAAAGGCCGATGAGAATCTATCTAGAATCCATCTTTAAGACAAATACATGAGATGTAGTTTCCAAATATTAATTCACTTTCATCTCATGATATTTCCCTTTGGAAAGCCTCAACCCTCCAGGTTCTCTCTGTTTCTGCACTGCAAATGTTGGAAGATTGTGATACTGATTGCATCTGTTTAAAAATGAGCAGTTTGCAACATTATCTTTAATCTAAGCAATATAAGACTGCACTCAGGGAAAAAAATCATAAATGTGGCTTTGAGCATATACACACAAAAGTATAATCTTAATAATGTCATAATCTTAAAATATAACTCAAGTAGATACCTAGTATTCTGTAAAGAAGAATTTAAAGAAAAACAGACGTGATGTTCCAACTTGCTTAAGCCAAAGTTTGCATTGGATGTACATTCAGGGCATATTTTGCCTGAATTGTTCAACTATTTATGTCATTTGGAAGGAGATTATTTCCAGTTTCCAGCAATGAAACTGATCTTCCAAACTCACTGAAAATTTCTATCACAGAAATAAAACCTCAGCAATTAGGTGATTAAAACACTGAAACAACAAATTCAAGCAAATATTTGGGCTCCAATGTAAAATACATGTTTAATGGTAGTCAAGCTGTTTTTCTGTCTTTAGGGAATATTAAGAAATGGGAAGGAAATAAATCTTGATATTAAAATATGCAAGCTGTCATAACAAGGATTATGGGAGGAAAATTATGCAAAATTAAAATATGACTCAAATTTTAAAAATTGAGCCAAAATTGTACATTGCACATTTACAGAATTCAACAGAGTTACAGAAATATGCCTCCTTCCTCCTGAAGAGTTTCTTCCATTTTATGAGCACAGCAGAAAGCAAGTAAGAGCACACATTATGAGCATACATTAAGCAAGTATGTTCATGGTTACACTGGAAAAACACAGAATTTTTTCTGTACAAGTATTTTTTTTGAAAAAGCACAAATAGCCAAAGTTCCTATTTTCACCGATTTCCAGCCATGAAGGAAAAAGATAGCGGAAGCATCGTCCATGCAGATAGTGTCTGCAATGCAACATTAACAGAAGTGTTGAACCTGTAAATAGAAAATATTTTCATGACAGCAAAAATAAATCATTCAGAAATCTTATTAAAGATTTGCTCTGAGAAATTGTTAGACTGAGCCTGAAATTGGAAGAGGTAACTCCTTTGTTGTGATCTTGTGGAGATAAGAGATTTTTCTCTGTGCTGAAACTCTTGAAATGACTGGGAAGATTCAAGAATGAAAAGATAGTTTTCAAGTGACAAACTGTATGGAAAAAAAAGGCATCAATTTTTCTGTGAATGTATGAGTTCACAAAACAGATTGACATTTTGAAGAAAATGAACTGAACAATGTGTATTTTTTCTGCCCAAAGATTTTCCCCTGTTGGAATTAAGGACCATGTACAACTGAGCTGAAATGAGCATGCTGAAGGACAGGTTCTTCTGCCCATCCACCAAGAAACTGGAGGGGGGGGGTCCAGCTTTTTCCTCCCTGTCCCCCAATCAGGACATCAACCCTGGCCCAAAGAACTAGTGTAATCAGGATAAGCCTTGTGGCTTTTGTGACATAAATCCTTGGTTTTGTCCAGACACCCAAAGCAAAGCCATCTGTGCTGTGGTGGTCTAATTTGTGTGTGACATGAAATTAGCACAGCATCAGCTAAGATTTTTATTGCTACCAGTCCCCAACATGTGAAAGGTCTTCCCTTTACTTAAAATTCTCTGAGTCATTCCATTCTTCTGCTTTGTCTTTGGGCCTAGTTAGCAGTGGTGTATGTAAATTAGATTAACTTACCTTGCAGAGGTTTGCCCTCTCTGTAAAATCTGCAGGCCCAGACTAGCATGAAATCACATTGGCTCTCCATTGGGTGCTACTACCAGGATTGAAAGTTATCACAGTTTGGTAACACACCTTCATCCATTGCCTATTTGTGATCTCTCATTTGCTTTCTGGTCCACGATTCCTGAGAGGTTTATTTGTCACAGAACTGCTTCTCTCTGCGCTGTGGTCCGACCTGACAGAAAGACAGCCCTGTTTCAAAGTTATTTTATGCAACTAAACAAACAAAAGTCAGATAAGGGAAAAGAGTTTCTAACTATTATCCCCAAGGTTGACACAGACCTTTTAAGTTGGAGTGGTCAGGTTTTTATTTTAAAGGCAATCGCAGATCAATATTGCCTTGTGGGAATTTTTGGTGGAACAAACCTAAACACCTTGGGCTGTGATTCATGCAAATCATTGGCATGTTCTTTGAAAAAGTTTGTGTCATCAGCTAGGTGAAAGTTATAAGTATCTCCCAAAAGGACACCATCAGCACTCTTCATTCATCTTCAGACGAGTAAATTAAGCTGAGTTTGAATGCAAATCCCCCATGAAGGATAGTGTCCAAGTCCCCAGCAATCAAGTCTGCTGGTGTGAACTTCCTCTACCCTCCTTCCTCATAGCTCCAAGCTATCAAAGACTGTAGCCAGTATATTCAATTTCCAGAATGAAGACGTTCACATGATTGCACACTGTCTGGCCACCTGCCCATAACTCTCTTAGGAATACAGAAACTAGGAAATTGGATCAGACCCATCCCCTTCAGTCCCCAGTCCTGGCTCTAGTGTGTTTTAGGCCATGTTAGAGCTACATGGAGAAAGGGGAAACTACAGAATGAGATTCCTTGTACCTTCCCATTTTATAACAGCGTTTTCAGGAATTTTGCAATAAGTAGTTCAGTTTGAAGCATTGGTCTCATCGCACATAGATATGCATATAAGTTATGGTAGTGTTCAATTTCAAATAACAAATCAATTTATCTTTTCTCCCAGCTATTGTTTCAGCCTTATCCTGTGACAACAGATTTCAGAGAGTAATTCAGAACCATAAGAAAAAGGGCTGATGTTTGATTGTTTTAAACCTACTGTTGGATAAGCCCTTTGGCAGTCTCTAATTCTGTTGTGACAAACAGCATTTAATTTTCTCTTTTTTTTTCTTTTTCTCCTACAAACCATTCATAATTTCTCAGATTTGCATTACAGCCATACAAAAGAGGAATAATTTTGCTTCTGAAATTGAAAATCCTAGCCGCAGCAGGTTCCCTCTACAAATACTTTTCCAGACCTCTGATCCACATCATGCATCCTTTATTCTCTGCAGTTCTGCCGCGTGCTCTCTGAAACGAGATAACCAGGCCCCGTGCAGCGCTCCAGAAGCAGGAGCTCCGAGGGCTGAGCAGTGGCACACTGATTTCTGGTCCTCTTGCTGTTTCTCCCCTGAGAGCTCCTGCAAGTGCTTGTCCCTTTGGCTGCTGCAGAGCGTTGCACTGGTGTGCCCAGAGCTGGCTGTCTAAGAAACACCACGGGGTTTGAGAGACGTGGCCATCGGGTTTTGAGACAGCAAAGAACTTTGTGCTTGTAGAGCTGCCCTTAAGCTTCCTGTGGTTGCTAACTTCAACCAAAAAGCATGAGGTCAACATATGGGTGCAGAAACAGGTCTCCATTTTCATGTTGAGATCAGAGCAGGTTTGCTAATTGAGTCATAGGTGGAACAGAGCTGTCACAGTTAATCCCTGTGCAGGTAGCTCTGACCTCCCGGCCAGGACAAGAAGGTGCATGGGAGAGAAGGGTGCTGAAGATTTGAAGGAACAGTCCATTTAATTTTTTATTTCAGTTTTGACCATAAAGCAAAGGTGTTCTTACTTGCTTAAACAAGTAAATATGTTTAGTGGGAGAAATGGCTTCAGATTACAATAAGAATTTGTTTCTATGAAAACATTTTATTAGTTTTAATTGTTCAGAGAGCTTTGGAAAGGTGATGGAGCCCATATCCTTGACCACAACAGCCAATCATTAAACAAATTTAACCCATCACCCCTGTAAAAAAACAATAAAATAAAAAAGAGTAATGTAAATATTGCTCAGTCTCATTTTCTGTATTCCCAGTATTGCTATTTCTGTGTCACATAGGCCCTCCACATATATTTAAAGTGCATATGGTGAGAGGAGCCCTTTGGCTCTGCCCTTTTTGTTATTTCAATGTTGAGGAATGAAATACACTGTTTATGTGACTCCAGGTTTTGCACTTGTTCATAGCCTGTGTATACTGTTCATAAGCTGGGTTTATAAAGTGGAATGACCTCAGCCACCTAGTTTTCAGGCCCCAAGTCCAGATGTCGACACAAATCCTTCAGTCTCAAGCACATTTCTTTCGTTATGTTATTGACAGTTTTTATTTTAAATTTGTATTTTTTTCTTGCTACTCAAAAAAATGCATAATAAAAAGTAAAGAAAATTGGTATTCGGCCTTCTTGTCCACTGAGACTTTAGAATTCCCTTAGAAGTCACAAATTTCTTTCTTCCTTGTTTATTTACTTCTCCAAAATATGCTTCTAAGGAGTTGTGGTTTCTCCTCATTACAGAAGACAGACAGAACTCCGTTAGTTCAAGACAACAGCCGGGTTCTGCCCCAATACAAGACATGCAATACATCTGGAGTGGGATCTGCAAGCACCTGTGTTGCCTGGATGATGTAAACAGAAGAACCTAATGGAAACAGCTTTTACTTTGTGAAATATTTACAAAGTCCAGATTTCTTGATGTCCTATCATTCCCTTTCCACCACCACTTCCACCCTTTAACATCCCCCACTCTCTGCAAAGGAAATGTTGTTATCCTTGTTTTATATTAGAAATCAGAAATGTCTGACTTTCTAATCTGCCATTTTATCTGAACATCCAAAGCTTTCTCTTCTTCTATCATACAGGAATAAAAAATTCTTCCCCTCCTTCTTATCACTTGCTTTCCTCCAAATAAAGATTCTTCTCTTTATTAATTTTTATTTTTTTATTTCCCCCCCCAAGTAAAGAGTTGAAATCCTGGAATTTGTGGTTCTCTGTTTGTGAAACAGACCCAGACTACTTTGGAGGAATGTTTTAATAAAATTAGTGATTTCAATGTAGGAGGTCATGCTGGTAGGAGGTCTTGAGCTAGGCATTGGATATATGAACCTGCTTAGAAGCTGGGGGAGGAAAACAGCCTGCAAGGCAGAATATTTTGGAGAAGGCAGTAAAAGGTCAATCTCTGTGCACATTGCTCAGCGTTTGCCACAGGTGCAACAACTTTGTATATCACTGCCTTTATTTTCCCAGCTTTGGCCCCAGCACTTGAGGCGTGCTCTTAGTAGGTTGTAGGATTAACAAATAGGCTCCAAGAGTAGATAAAGAAGGTAGAGAGCCAGGAGAGCTGCTCTGAGTAGGGGGAAAGTGGGGGCAAAACCTGAATGCTTGTACAGAGCCATAGCCATAGCCATGAAAAGTGAAGAATGAAGATAAAGCTTTATTTACTTTCTTGCTCTTGCTCTCAACAGACACAGGAAATAACAAGGAGTGAGTGAAACTTCAGCAAGGAATAATATCCAAATAACAGAACAAGTGGATAACAGCGTCAGGCAAAGGGCCTGTTCCAAGCAGATGACACTGCCCAAGAGGAAAATTGAGATTTATACTACACAGATGAGAAATCTGGCATCACCTATGAATTTGGAGACATTAAGAATTCCCTGGTTAATGACAGGGTCATTTGTGAGATATGTACTTCCAGCTAGCTGGAATGATCAGTGAAAGAGATAATTCTAAACCCTAGTTAAATGCCTCAAAACAGCAAGGGCCACAAAACTGCCCTGGGGAAAAAATTGACACAAGGGCAGAACAGACATAGGACACCACAGAAAGTCCTCCTCTGAACTGTCTGGGAATAAACCCCCATTCTGGTTGTGGGTGCAACCAGGTCAATGGAACACTGCAGAACAGCTGGATCAGGTGGAGAAAAGCCACCAAGAGCTGGGTCACAAAGCCATTCTGTGACCAGTGAGGCAATCAAAGTGGCTGTTGAGACAGCTAAAGACAGGGCTGTTGTCACCAGGATCAGCCACAGCTTCTGCTGGAGAAGAGAGGATGGGTGGAACTCTGGGCAGCATCTAAACAATCCTCCTGGGAGGAGGGCCCTGGGCATCACAGCCTCTGAGAGCCCAAGATGTGGATTGAGCTAGAGATGGTCTCTGTGCCCTGCTCCACAGAGTGCACCCGTGAGTGCCAAGCTGCAGATCGTCTGTTTTTGCAAGACAGTGATAAAGGACAGGCAGATCTGCAGAAACAGGCATCACTCATCCTCCAGTGCCAGCACAGTCTGGGTCTGCCTGTGGCAGCGAGAAAACTCTCAGGTAACCACAGCATCTGCCACTGAGGGCAGGTAAACTGAATATTGAAAAGAATGACTAAATAATACGATGACACCTGTAGTGTAGGAGTAGCGTGCACCTCTTGTGGTGCAGTAATGGGCTCTGAGATGAGATGGATGAGCCATTTCGCTGCCTGTCAGTGCCAACACAGCTTCTGGCAAGTACAGCTTGGCAGAAATGCCCCTGGGCATCTGGTCAGCCAGAGAGGTGCTGCAGCACCAGCGTCTTGGGGGTATTGCAGACAGAGCTGTGTGACAGAGAAAGTCTGTAGGAATGTGTGTCTGCATTCTGCAAACTCAGCACAATGGTCAGGAGGAGAACATTAGGGCAAAATTAGCCTGACACTAATCCTCTGCATCTGATGTCTGTTGGTTTCTGAAGGACACTGATCGACAAGCCTCAAACAAAATAAAAAATCTGACCATTTGTACAGACAGGCAGCTGTCTTCCCTCTGGAAAGCCCAGAGACAGGAATGGGGAGACCCTGGGGGCTTCGGTCTCAACCAGAGCTCCAGCCTGCTGCCTGAAGAATGACTGTGAACAAAGCAGAGCAAATTTCAGCCGCCCTGGGCATTTGGTGACAGAGTCCCGGCATACTGTTAGGTAGAGTAAGACCAAGACAAGAGTTTCTCTCCTCTCTTTTCCTTAGGTCCATTAATTCAACTTAGAGGCTTTGCTCAGTGCTAATTTATCCCAGAGAAGTCCCGATGACATACATAATTACACTAAGCAACTACATGACTTCTTTTTTTTCCTTAAGTAATACAGGGGAAAATAAAGTCCTTAGAACAACTCCCAAGCTATATTTCTCTGAGGAAAATAAATAGTATTTAACACATGGTGAAACCATGTTGGATATTTCCAGGCATCTAACAAAATACTGAAGGTGCTGTAGAGAGTAGAGCAGCTCATGGTCACTTGTAGAAGGAATAGTGCCAAGGAAACTCCCTGTTGCTGCTTGGCAAGAGACCATCTGTGACCATGGCAATAGGCAGAGCAGCAGTCCCAGCAGCCTGGCACCAGGAGATGAACACTCAGGCAGGCCAGTGAGTGTCTCTGGCAGCCAGAATAGGATGCTCAGCTGATGTACGTCAAGTAGTGTGATCATTGAGTGATCAGATCAGGAAAATACTAGGCCCAAAAGAGAGTCAGAACTGATTTGTTCCATTTTAAAGGCACTAACTCATGGCCATGATAAATTTTTACTTCTCTTTCTAAAAAATAGGCTATGTGGAAGGCATTCAAGCAAGACTAGAGATCATGAAATGCAAGGTACATTTCTCAGGCAGTAGGTTGCAATGCACTGCAGCAAAATTCAAATAATTCAGTACCGGGGGAATCTGAGCACAAGACCTCCTCCCCTGGGTACCTACAAAAAAAGTGAAAGGCAGGAATGACAGTAAAGAGCCAGGAGCAAAAAATGCACAGACAAGAAGAGATGTCTACTTGGAAACATCATGCTCTTGCAGCAATCCTCCCAGGGACAAAACACCAGCTCAGCAAGAGACCAATGAGCAGCAAAATCTAGACCTCAGGGCAAGCTGACAGAGAAGCTGTCAGCAGCCACAGGGATCACAGTGCTGGGATAGACCAGTGGCTTGCAGCAATAGAGGGAGCTGAGGCTAAAGCCACTACAGGACAGTGGACAGTGCCTGAGTGGCAGACCAGCCATGAGGCACGAGGCAATGCTGTGATTTGTAGAGACACATGGGTGCTGGTGGGTGCCTGCTGGCACTCAGGGCAGCAGTGCAGGTAAAACTGAAGACAGATCATCAGAGGGCAAGCGAAGAGAAAGGCAAGATTTCTGGAGTTCACTGATTTGACACAGGAGTGCTGGGGAAATGGATGTCCAAGGAAGCCAGAGGAGTCTGCATGACTGAAGCAGCCAAAGAGGCTTAAAAAGCCTCATCAATAACAACAACACAAACAAGATGGGGAAGGCTGGACTGAAAGGGGGCACACTTGAAAGACAGCAAGGCTCCAGCTAGTGTTGGACAGCAGCAGCAACAGTCAGAGCCTGGCTCAGGCTGTGCGGGGGAAACTCCTCACTCAGCAATAGCTGCCAACATGGCAACAATAAACAGCTAAGAGGAGAGATTAATGACCTTCAAAGGTCTTGGAGGAGCAAGTGTGGCTGTGGAGAGGGGCTTGCAGGGGGCACCAGGAACTGCATCTGCATTTGCTTGGCTTGAATGGCTGCGGCGTGTCAGGTTTTACAAGTGTGGAGTCCTTTCATGTTGTTGTCCAGTGCCCAGAACATGAAACACTTGAGGTGAAATCCTGCCCCCATTGAAGTTAATGGGAATTTTGCCTTGAGTCTGGTTTCTCTCTGCTCACACTCTCTGGTGTAAGGAGAGACAGATCTTGCCTCAAGAGAAAGGGAGGGGAGAGAAAAGAGGCAAAGGAAAGCATTAGTGCAACTTTGCTGTTGAGTGTGTGCTGAGGGGACAGGGCTGGTGTCCCTTCCTGCTGGGGACTGAGGCAGGCCCAGGGCTTGCTGAGCTGAACAGAAATGGGGAGGGGGGCTAAGAGGGCAGGAAAACCCTCAGCACAGAAGGAAGTAGATGGAGGGGGCAGCTGGCATGAGAAAGAAAGCACAAATTGAATTGAAAGATGCAGCAAAGAAAAATCAAAGAGCAAGAGGAGACCAGCCCCACAAGGAAGGAGGGCAGGCAGGACAGGTCACCAAAAACACACCTTGGCAGCAGCAGCAAACCCACAGGAGAGTTGGAAGAAGCAGAGGGACGGATTTTTTCATGTAATGCTTCGTTGCTGTCTTAGTTTTACTGCACTGGCAAGGCAAAACCCACTGCTGTACTGCTGGAGTGGGTAACTTCAGGGCTCAGAAAAGTGGGAAATGGGCAGGTTTATGTCTTCATGGGCATCATGGGAGGAAGGCAACAACATTACTGTACGATATCTCAGCAGGAATCCTGTGGGTTAGTGAAAAACAAGTGGCAGCAGCAAAGAGATAGGAAGATCACACAGAAAGGGTAGTTCAGGATCTGGAAGTTGTATAAGAACCCACTAAAAAGTAGCAGCTGCATGTGTCTGAGCTGTGCCAATTTCTTTGACTCAAGCAAGCAGATTTTATTATATCTTTGGAAGAGCCACTGTGGAAGACACAATGAAAGACCTTGCAGAAGGGGTCCTTTCCTTTAGCTGAAAGCTAGAGTTGTGATACATACAATTCCTGATTGTCTCAGTGCTAGAAGTGCTACAAAACAGTCAGAGAGAAAGGAAATTCCCATGGTAGAGCTGCCAGTGACAGCTGACAGCAATGCTGAGAAAGGTAAAAAGCCAGCTCAAGAGAAGACTGTGGGCAGACCTGTTCAGCACTTCTCCTTTTTCCTTTGGCTGGAATGTTTTCTGGTGGGAAATGCTCATTTGACTATATGAACATTCCTCTTTGTTGTTTCCTTCAAGAAGGTGTCTGAAGCCAATTGATTCTTGCCTAGAAACCTCTTGCCACTCCCTGGCCAAAATGGGCATGAATTTCCCAGGAGGCTGTGATGACCAAGCAGTGCCAGGGGTTCCTGTCCCACCAGCAACAGCATCGACACTGGGGCAAGGGGCTGGGCTGGGTCACCACAAGCTCTGAACAGAGGCAGGCGCTGAGGAAGCAGAAACCATTTAGATTTCACTATCCTCATTCATATGGACAGTAATTTCTGGGAAAAAGTCTGTTTTTTGTGCTCTTTCCTCATGGACATAAAGGCAACTGTTCTGAGTGCACACACAGCTCCCAGCGCCTCACGGCCACTGAGCTTTGTGAGTTGAGCTGACAGCCTGAACCCTGCCTGCCTCCTCACAGCCTCAGCTCATCCCTCTGCACCACCAAAGAGTTGTTCCCAGCTCACCGGGCTGTGTGAGACCTAATTACCAAGTGTTTATGAAGAACCTCATCATTAGAGGAGCTTAAGCTATATAAGTGCATATTATCACTTAGGATACTTCAAGATGAAAGGCACTTAAGTGCTTGACAAGCTCAGAAAGCAAATGTATACAGGAATCACGGCATTTGTCTCTGAAACAAAGCATCTGGGCTGAGAGGCAACAACTGAGGTGAGAACAGCAAACCCCTCCAGCTCAGCCTAGGATCCCGAGGCAGCAGCAACGCTGCTGCTCAGGGCCCCAGTTTGGGGCTGCCAGAGGGGTCCCAGCACTGGATTGGTGTCCCTGCAGGGGAAGTCTGAGCCAAGGAGCGGGCAGAGGTCAGCCAGGCACCGCTGGGCCATTGGGCCCCTGCCAGGGGATTGCCCATCTTAAAGGATTCTGACAGCAGGTTTGCAGCGGAGAGCTTCTTGTTGTCGTTTTTTTTCCCCTGAGAAGAGGGGGAGGGAGGAGGACAGGGATGGGAGAACTCATGGGCCATGTGTCTGAGCCAGAGCAGGTCAGCTAGGAGGTGCAGGGCAAGTTCAGGGCAGGAAAGATTCATCGAGCCCCCCTTTTTATGACTATTTTGCATGCATAACTTTGGGCTGAAATAAATACCAGCAGATGATTTAAGTCCCTTCCAACAGGCCCTGTAGCCTTTCAGAGGTATTAGCAGTGTTCCTCCAATAAGGAGTGCTCTGTTTGGCATGATAAATCCGTGCTACAGCACACCTCCCACGTACACAAGTACTTGATTTCTGCAGCAAGTGGAGATAGCAATGAAGAGGCCTGGAAGGAAACCAGAAAATAGATTACTGGGGACTAGAGACCATTTAAAACATGCTGCAGTGACAGTGAAGCTTTTTAGAGAGCCTTCACCAACTACATGCATGGGCTTGCTTTGCCCAAGCCTTGAAAAGCATATATTCCATGGTATTTTTGCCAAGATCCTAAACAGTACAGGATTAGTATGTATTACTAAATTTCTTTCTTTTCTTTGGTTTAGTTTCTTAAACTGTGTATGACATCATGATACCAAAGCACGTAGTGAAAAATATACTGGACTATATTTTGAAGTCTTGTTAGGCAAAAAAAAAAA
>VXBQ01016004.1:36331-97827 GCA_013400175.1 Phainopepla nitens
CTAAGTTGCTGAGCCCAAAGTATGCACAGCAGTACACAAAAGGACTCCACTCATCAGGCTTTTATATTGTTTCTTAAGATATGGGGCAAACTGTTCCATATTTGCCACCTTATATTAATGTAGGTCTTTATTTCCCAGATGTCAGTGCTCTAATTTATGTCTTAATTCTGAGATCATCTATTTTACTCTCATTAATTGCAGTCTCTGAGATGTTTTCATTTGCATTATCCACCTGTGCATGATTACTCATTTTATGCTCTGCAATCCCCTCCCCTCCTATCAACCTCTTGGCCTGAGGTTGGCACATTGTTACCCAAACTCCTATGAACGTGTGTGGTCAAATACAAAACCTTTCACTGGACATTTCAACCTGGCTATAATGGATTTTGGGCTGTGTACCTATCTTACCTTTTTCATTATCTCTTTGATGTCACAATGAGAGTAGATGTTCCATGGCACAACTCCTGCTGAGCTGAGTCCAGGGCTGAGGACAGGGAGGGCACAGGGATCCCACCCCACCACACAGGACAGCCGGGAGTGTCCTCACAGCTCCCGCCATGCCCTCAAAGGCTTTGGTGTCTGGCTGTCATGACCCCACTTTTATCACCCTTGTGACATCCTCTGCTGCCTCTGACACCTCTCACTGGCCGTGGCTGTTATCTGCCTCTGTAGAGGAGGCACGGAGGGGCTCTGGCTGTGCTCTGTGCACACAGGGGCTGGAGCTGTTGGTTATCTACAGGACCATGCCTGAGCAAGGCAGTGCAGACATTGCAGCTCCCAGCCAAACAGCCCCAGACAACAGTTAACATCTCGGCACCTGTGGTCTATTACATCCACCTGTCTTGAAACTCCCTCAGCTGCGAGTCTGGAGAGCCTTAAAACTTCCTCAGTTCTTGTTCTGCTGGACATCTCCAATCCAGGTGAATCCCAAGAGAGGCATTTTACACTCTGCACCTCTAAAACACAAACTGTTTTTACTCATATTGCTGCATTTAGGACCGACAATGTTAGTCCATACAGATAAAGACACACTGAGCTGGTGATAACACACTGACATGACAGTATATATAACAGTAAGCAATCAATATTAGTGAGTGCCATCTTTATGCAAAAAAAATTCTGCACTACATGCAGAAAAGGTGAATCAACCTTGTGTTGTATAAAATCAAACTATTATTTTACAATGAAAGCGTGTAGCATAACACAAGGAAACAGAGTGCTTCTAGTGTGTGCTAGCATATTGATGTATCTTTTGTATCTTGTTCATATTTTCTTATCAAAAATCAGTGATTTAGAGGATTTATAATAGAACGGGTCCTGTGATGCAACCAGTACCTTCAGCTCTCTGCAGCAGGACTGTAGCACCTTTCCAGGAGTGCCCTACACAGGCAGGGACTTGTTCTGAAGCAGATTGAGCTCCCTCCAACACCTTTGATATTGAGCTCAATTCAGCTAAATTTCAGCAGTATAGTATTTCTTGTAGCCCAAGTCTGAGGCTTTTGAGAACTCCAGCATCATGTAGAACAGTTTCTGAATACATTCAAGGCAGAATGGAGGAAATAAGTGGTTCCCCTCTACTATGTAGACATTAGCAAGCAGGTGTCTGTGAGCAAAGAATAAAGTGAAGAAAGAAAGGATGTGAGGAAAAATCAGAGAAAATGCAAAATCCAGGTAATTATCTTGCCTGGATGAAGGGCAAATTCAGAAATGGTATATGCTAGAGTATTGAACCCCTAAAGCTCTCTAAAGTCCTGGAAGTGTGGAAGTACATAAGCTGAAGGCACAGGCTGACTGTACTCCCATCAGCACTGCTGAAGCTGGAAGATATCTAGCTGAACCTTGAAATGCTGACTGCTCTGAATGATATGAGAAACACTCTTTATCTAACATGGAGCTTGGTCTGGTGTGCCAGCTTCAAAAGAACAGCTGCTGCAAGTGCGTTTCCCAGGGGCTGATTAAACATCGGAAGGAAATTTCCAGAGTCAGAATTTACATTGTGAAGAAGTAACTTTAAAAATAAAACACGGCCTAAAGTTTAACAGAATGTTTCTATACCAGCTGCTCTTGGAAACTGTTGCTTAAATGCAGTAAATATTTCTTAATTATATGCTGTACTGTTGCACAAAAGAAGGAGAATTATATCGAGCAGGCAGAAAGTCAAAATGAAGCAATCTCTTTCTTTAACCAGCTTCACTGATACACAGGAGAGAAACAAGCACCAAAATTTGCTAGTGAGTGAATGAAATGTAACAAGTTTTTCTTTGGAGGTAGCAAAAGGAATGCTGTTCCATGCTTGCCTTAGGGGGTAGGAGTAAGGGAGGATGATGAAGGGAAGTGGAATCCATAAAAAACATTCCATATCCCTCAGAGAAACCAAAGAAACTAGAAGGTGGCAGTAGGGTTAGGTCTGCAGGGGAGGGCAGGGATGGAGAATCCTGCAATAGCCACTACGGCTTCCCTCCTTGCCAGGACTGAGACTGGTAGGACAAATTCCCACACAAGTCATCAAATCTTGCATACTTCTGGGTTTCCTTCAATCCACCTTAATTTACTTTAATTTACATGGATTTAAATGTGTGCATCTTGTGCATGTCGAGTGGCTGAAAGATGGTACAAGCCAAAGCAGCATGTAAATCACAGCAATTCATTTTCTTTGTGTCAGGTGAGCCCAAGAAGTAAAGAGGAGACTAATTTAATTTAATGGGAAGTCTAATTTACTTTAATGGCGTCTAAGCTACACTGCTATCATACAGACACAGTCTAATCATGCCCAGTGCTTCTCCAGTCAGTGCTGGTACAGGTGCTCCATGGGTATCTCCTGTCAGTACGACCAATGCTGATAAGCCTTAAAAGTAACAGAAAGGGACATTTTTCCTAAAAAAAAAAAAAAAATAAAAAAAGTGTATTTTAACCTTTACCGCCAAAATCTGTTGCAGTGTTTGGCATTAGAAAACCTGTGGCAACATTCAGTAGAAAGAGGAGCTAAGAGCCAGCCTCCCTTTAATATGAATGAGACCCTTTTCTAATAGATGAATAGAGAAGTTTGCCTTTCTACCCCAAGGCTGAAGCCAGTCAACTAATTTATGGAGTGACTCCAGATAAACAGATCTTCCTGTCTTACACACACAGAGATTTAGGAGAAAAAAACCCAACCAAAACCAAAACCAAACCAAAAATCCCCAAAAATGGAAAAGAAAGTGAAGACATTTGTCAGGCTGTGCTTAAGGGCAGGCCATCCTCTGTGCTATGAGCATCGGGAGGGTTCAGTCAGGGCAGAGAAGGGTCAGAGGTCCTGATGGCAGGTCCTGGCAAGGTTTGTTCTTCCAGAAAGGAGAGACTTTTCCAGGGACATTCTCCAGGCAGGGCAAACCATGCCCACTTGGTGGAAAGCAGTGGATGCTGTGTTTCCATTTGAGGCAGCTCTACTTTCCACTGCCACATACCCTCTGACACCAGGGTCCTGATCCCGTCAGGATGAGCCCTCAGGCAGGAACCTCCGCTGCAGACAGCTGGTGCGGGCCACCTGTGGGAGGTGGAAGTGCTGCAGCAGCTGCTCCCAAGACAGGCAGCAAATTTTAATTGTCCAGAGTCCATCAGCGAAGTCCTTTCCATGCTATGCATGAAACAGAAAAAAGTAAAGGCTTTGCAGGAAACAAAGAAAAGGAAAGGGTCTGCAAAGCCCAGTTTGCAGCTTAGTGGGTTCATCCTTGTTTGTGCAGGTGAGAAAATGCATGAAGTTTTATGTGTAGCTCTGTCTTATCATTTGGAAAGCCACACTGGGGCATTTCCCAAATGTTTCTTAAAATTTACACAGCAAATAAAGCCATTATGGAGATGTAAAGGGTCATAGTCACAGTATAAAGCACTCCTTCAGGAAAACTTTGGGAATTTTCCCATGTATTTGTGGGAAGAACTTTAGGGCACATCTAAAGGCCCTCATATATCAAGTCTGTTCCTTTGATCTTGTGACAAAATAAAGTCCACATCTGCAGTGGAAGGGCACTAGGAATATTTACCACACAGATGACGTTGCATCATTTGACACAGATGATGAGGTTCAAATACTGCAAACCTTCCAAAGATTAATCAAGAGGTTTGCACTATATTTTTTCCAGCTTATTTTGTGTGTGAATAAAAAGTAACTTCATTAAAGTCAGTGAGTTACAACAATTACCAGTATGGGAGAAGAATGGACTCTGGATAGACTCCAAGGTTTCATCATGCAAGTTCATAGTATGTTTTCTCACTATGACCCCTTTTTTGTTATTTTGTCAAGTCAGGCTGAAAGAGATTAAATCCCAGCTCCAATAACTGTTCAATAGTTTAGCATCTATAAAATATTTATGCACTCAGCAGCTTGCTTCTGCATAATAACTTTCAAAGATTGATAATGTTCCATCTCTGAGACTTTTGACTGAAGGCATTAACTTTTAACATTCACTAATTTACTGCCCCTGGTGCTTTCCTTCTCTTCGGCTGCCTCCAGCCTGGCAGAGCCACACCATTGTTGCACTCCAAGGAGTGGTGCAAAGCAGGACGAGGCACGGGTCAGGAGGGATGTGCATCCCAAGGGAGCCTTTTCTGCTGCTGGCACTGGGGTCACTAACAAGCTGGAATCCCAGGACTAGCCTAACCTGGGGCACTGTGGATGTGGGGTGTGCTCCCAGGAGGATAGTGAGCTACCTGGTACTGGAGACGGCCGCCAGCTCCACCGGGGCTGGGAAAGGAAGCGTGAGATTTTCCTTCCACCAGACAAGCCTCTGGCCCCCACAGTTTCACAGCTACACGGGTCTCCTTTCACACTTGGGAACAAGTCAGCATCACATACCAGTAAAAAACATGGCCAGGAAAAGAAGAGAACCCCTATTTTATGGGGAACAAAGCAACAATGGGCTCAGCGAGCCGTTTGTGGTCTGCTTGGCAGGACTCAGATCGCTTTTCTTCCCTGGCTCTGCGCAGCGATAGAAGCAGGGCTGCAGCACTTAAGGCCTTGGCACCATCATCTCAGTCAGGATTTGGAGTTATTCCAGGAGGCCCAAGAAACCTACACCTCGGGCCAAAAACTGGGAATACACAGGGCTGTTCTGGATGATTTAAGGTAGATAGCAACAATTTGAAAACGCCTATTGCCTGGCTACTCCTTCGGCCTGTGAAAATGTTTGTGGAGGGTTCCAAGGTTTCAGCTGTTGCAACAATGATGTTGCTTCTCTTTAGGAGTCTGTTTTTTCCCCAGGAAAATTTCCACCTCCAAAAAGCTCCAAGGAAAAAATCAGTAAATTCAAAGGAAAATCTGCAGAGGTGTTTGAACCGCTCAGTTAAGAAAGAGCATGAAAGCTCCTCACTTTTTCTAACTTCTGAGAAATACATTGTATTGGCTATTTCCCTATTTTGTGTTGGGATAAAAACAACATCAAGAGAGGACAGAAATATTTTTGACCCAGAACCAAAGCATATAAAGCTCAGATATGTCCTCGAACTCACGCATTATCATCTATTGTTTGCCGTGGTGACCTCACTGCCATGACAAGATGTCTGGATGACGTTCAAGCAAGTTATTTAACCTCAGGTGGCTGCTAGCAAAACTGCTGTGCTTATGATATTTGCCCATTCTGATGACACTGTTTTGGGTTGCTTGTTCCCAGAAAATTGTGAATCATCATGGGTCACTTTACTTTCTGCAGATTTACTTCTAGAAGGGACTATTAGTTTTTTAACATTTGGATGTTAAGCAGCATCCTCCTTGGGAAAGCAACCACACTAACACATATATTCCTCCAGAAGTTAGTAAATCCTGAACAAAATTTTCCCATAAAAATTTGGTGCTGCTGCTCTAATTTCCAAATAATTATCAGCATTTGTAGGACTACTGGAAAATATTCAGTATTAAGGGAGTCTTTACATGTGAAACAGAAACTCTGAGAGCTGCTTCTAAATTAGTCATGGTGTCTTGAATCCACTCCTTTCCTGCATGTATGGGAAAAGGAATACAGGTATGTCAATATATTCACTGCCTTATTCTGACACATTCTGCTGATGCTGATTCTGGAAAACTCATATCTCATATCTGTAACATAAATATGTTGGTCTTAGATAAAACTTTTATGAAAATACATTATGGAAAAATGTGTTGGTATTCCCTGCATGAAAATGAAGGACATCCAAGGGCAGTTTAAAACCACACCACGCCCATGCAATGTTGATATTTGAAGATGGAAACAGAGAGGTAATGGAAGCAAGACACGGTGTAAAGAGGAGACACAGGATGTGGTGGGAGCCATGGCATAAAGGCTGCAGTGCTGTCATGCTTACAGTGAGGGCCTTGATGTCTGGATCTTCCTGCTCACCCACAACCTTTACCATTGGCTCTCCTGCCTGCAGTCACACATTCCAGGTAAATCCTGGGTTGTCAGACTTCTGTCAACATTACACTGGGGGCTTTAACTGTGAGATAAAACAGATCTTCAGATAGAAAATATGGCATCGCACCAATGGAATTGTCTAGGAGGCAAAGGGCTAAGTGAGACGGCTGGTAGCACTAACACTGCTGCTCTCAATGTGTAGAAATCCACCAACCTGGTCCTAGGAGGAGGAGATCTATGTTTCAGCCCAAATGACTTTGGGGATATGTGTTATCTGGCATCCTTTCAGTCACAGAGTGAGAATTCCCTAGAGGCACTGCCAGTCTCTTCCTGCAAGTTTCATGTCCATCTTCTTCTACTGTAGTGCTCACGGTCACTACTCAGCGAGTCAGAAGCTCTTTCTGACTGTTTTCAGTCCAGCATTTTTATAGCTCTGGGCAATTTCTAAACTCTCAGTTATGGTAATTTATGCTGTCATTTTCTTGACATTCACTATAAATGTGTGTGTACAAGAGAGAAATGGAAAGAGAACAGGGAATATTTCTTTTCTGGCAACACTGTTACGCCACTCCCTTTAAAAAGGGGAAAATACATGATGTTTATATGTTCTGGCTGTTGGAAAAGTCCTATTTTATGTACCACATAAAAAAATCTGGATTTATATTATTTCAATACTGACATTCCTGCTAAATTCAAAGGTGCAGACTCACACCCTAAACAGGAAAATCTCTTGCAGGTATTGTGGACAGATGAAAAGAAAAACAGTGTTCAGAATAACACTCTAATATGTAGTGGAAAAATAATAGTTTTTAGAGAATTGCTTCAATAATTTCAGGATTAGCATTTGGACAAGCTGCTGATGTTCAGAAAATCCCTCTTTAGAACAACGAGACTGAGTGTTGGTGGGGAATGTGCTCCACTCCTACAGGGACAAGGCAAACATATGTTCATCCAGAGCAATGACTGTACCACTTCAGAGAGCTTTGCTTCAAGAGGCTCTCGTGACTCTCACTGAATTGGGCTTTTCAAATCCTACCAGACTCTTCTCTCAGCTTTAATTTCAGCCACAGCTTCTATAAGGATTTCATTAAATATTTGAAGACGCAGCAAACTTCAGCAGACAGCTGTTTCCAGGAGATCTGCACAGTAGCAATGCTTCACTTCAGAAAGTCTCCTGGAAGGATGGCAGCGGAGAAGAGCATCACCATCTCTGTATGTGACCCTCACAGTGGAGAGACCATCACCTGAAACCAAGAGGAGATACATGCTCGTGCACAGGGGCTAATGATCTTGAACAGCAACCAAACACTTACTGCATTAACAGGGACAGGCAACAGCAACTAAACAGCATAGCTCTGGTTTAAATAATCTGTGAAAGTAAGTAGAGGAGCTGAGTTCAGTTCTTACAACACAGATGAGACACTGGTGGATGTGAAAGGCTATGGGGCTCAGTATAGCATTATGGTGCCACCCCAAAAAAGCCCTTTTTATTGATTCAAATTAGGCAATGCTTTAAAAATAGATTATTTGGACTAAGAATAGGATGCAGAAGGAGTTAAATCCAGCCTGCTTGCAGCCTAGAGAGAGCATGGTAGGGTTAGGTCTTGGCTGCTGAGGGAGATGCCTAAACCAAGGCAAAAGAAAAGAGCAGAGGTGCCATTAGGGCTGGCTCAGAGCTTCATGTCTTCAGTCTCTGCTTAGGCACGGCCCAGAGGTGGGAGCCTTCTCCAGAGGCTCAGCACTCACCTGTGCAGTGCTTGAGAACCAGGTGGCCATGTTGCTCCTTGACACCTGGTTTTACCAGGCTTTTAGTGGTGGGAGGACCTTCCAGGAATGAGAAATCTCATTTCAGATGCTGTCATTGCCTGAAGGGCTTCTGACCCTCATCTCCTGTTTTGAAGTGTTCTCAGTTGACAAACTTAGCGAGACAGGGACTATCAGGGAGGCTGTGGAGTAGAAGAACATTACAGTGGCCAAATTCCTTTGTGGATTTACCTTTCACTCATAAGAGATCAGACCCTTGATTTGTGAAAGGCTGTTGAAAATATTTTTCTCTCAAACTTATCAGAAGTTATCAGAATTATTCTTTTGACTGTATGGGTTTGAACAACATGGAAATCTGGCCTCATGGCAGTGAGAGATTGTTCCCTGCAGGATACATTCTAGAACTAATGCAATTTTCCTGCATGTTTGAATGAGATGCTATTAATACGTATCGAATGTTCACTTAGCAATAATTGTATCTACTTCATTACTAATGACAGTAATGTTGCCATTTAGAAATTTTATTAAAAATTTGCAGCTGAGAGGGTAATCCCAGTTTAATTGCTGCATTCCTACTTAACAGATCTCAGACCAGAGACAGCTTCTTTAATGGTTCTCAAATGCAGTGGAGAAAGTTGGATGCTCACAAATCATTCAAAACCATTTGAAAAGCCATGCAAGCTGCTTTAATGATTGATCCATTCAGCAATTAGAAGAGCTAGAGCTGAGGTGAAAATCTTTTTGCAATCCTCTGCACTGCCTTGGCTGCTCCACAGAGCTCCATCCGAGTTACAGAACCAAGGGCTCTTCCTACCTTTTACATTTAGCTACAGAGCCCGTTGAAAGTCTAAACCCATGCCAGGGCGAGGCCTGGATGCATTCTTTGTCAGCCGTGGTTTCCAAAGAACAGAAAATGTGAAAGAAAACCGGATCCCAGTGCTCTGGGTGGCAGATCATGAGTGCACCAAGGAGCAGACCTGCCTCCTCCAGAGGCCAAGCCTCCAGCTGCTGAGCTCTTCAGGTATGGGGCCAGCCCTAAGAGTGAGAGACCAAACTTTTAGTCTGCTAACCCTCATACTTCAACAGAGCTGCAAGGTCACGTGGGTCTTGCAGGTGTCACAAGAAGTAAAACACCCCAAACTCTAACAGAATACTCTTTGGAAATTAGGATACCATCTCTTATCTGGTTCTTTTTTGATAGTTTTGCTGCTGGTATCATTGGCCAGAACAGTGGGAAGGTGCTGCCCAGTGTCTGCATGGCCCTTCCCACCTAAGGTGACCAGTCCCACCTCACATTTTGTGACCCTCCACCCTTCAGATAGCATCTACATTCCTGCTAATAATAGCCTTCCTCTATCTGATAGAGTCTCGTAAGGTACTCCGAAATTTTAACTAACATCTCACATGCCTATTAATCTCTTGACAAATCAAATAAATTAATGGTGAAATGAAATCTTGTGCCATAAGTGGATGGGCCTTGTAAGGCTTAACTCAGCAAAAATGCATTGAGATGTCACTCAGGCAGGCACTGCCAGGATAATAGGGGACTTTCTAATAGGATTTTTCTCCCTCTTCAGAATTTTCTCCAACACTAGAGTAAGCATTTTATTGGTCTTGCTGACTCACACCTTTAATTAGGAAAGAGCGATACTTTCTGTTCTCTGAATAATATGCTTAAATAAAATGTTACAAGTACTCAAATGTATTAAAATATTTAAGAAAATATTCCATAATTTAATGTCATATATATTTCTTGGCAGCAGTGAACTCCAAGAGCCTGAAGCTGTAATTGAACAATAAATTTAAACTATGATTTCAGCCCATGTATTATAGATGTGTTTGGGATCTTTACCAAGCTCCTTGCTGATACCATGTCATCAGAATTCCTGTTTTTCAGACAAACTCTTTCTGTGCATTTTTTATAGACATGTCCTTATATTGCAGCAGTAATGATTCCAAAGTCATATTTGACTGTAATTTTGAGGTCTTAACATGTGAAAATTGGATAGACCTATGACGCTCTTTCCTTCAAAGCTGAAAAATAGCCACTAAATATATTTCTCTGATCTGAGAGATTTTTGGGTAGATTATTTTCTGGCTTTTTATAAATACCTTAATAGCTTATTCACACGCAGAACTAGCTATCTGCACACCTTGCTAGAACTTGATATTTAGAATATTTACCATTTCAAACCTTCAGAGATCTTTATCCACTTCTTATAGAGTCAGATTTAATAATTACAGACACTCTGTAAACATTATTGAAAATACTATTCAGCGGCTATTCAGCAAGCTAAACGAAGGCTTCTTTTCCTCTATTGTGTGAGAACACCCAAATTCTGGGTCTGTGCTGGATCTACAGCCAAGTTAATCCAAACTGCCTCCATTCATTTTATGCAAAGTACCTCTAGCTCATGGAAATGCATTTGTGAATTTGCAAGCATGTATGCTTAGATCTGAATTCAAGCGCTCGCATCTGTGGTGGCAGAGCAATATGGCAAGGGAACAAATTTAGAGTCGGCTTCTGCTTTATTTTTTTGACTAGTGTTTCTCCTTGAGGCTTCACACGGCCTCAAGAGAAACTGCCCTGCAAAAAGTTATCTGTGCCCATGCCCTCCATGGCATATGAAAACTGACCAAAAAAAGGTGCCAAGCAATGGAGGTGGCCATGTCCACATTAGGGGAAAAAAATAGCTCCTGCTGTTTCATACTGAGGGATTTGGGAGCACTCTCCTCCAAAAGCAGTCCATTGGGGTTGACCATCTTGTTGTTTCTGAAGCTGCTACAGACCCCCTGTTCCTGATCGGGACTGTCGAGAAACTTGTGGTGAGACCTTGCAGCCCGGACACCCTCGAGTCTCCTGTGGCCCGAGGCCGCCTGGTGCCCAGCCAGAGAATGCTGCCCTACCCCAGGGGTCAGGAGCCAGTGGCCAGCACAGGGAGCCCCAGTGGCTGTCCCACACAACTGTAGCTGTGTGTCGGGCTGCTATTCACAGGAGGATTTTATGAAGATGGTGGAGCACCCATTCACCCTGGAGCTGAGCGTAAAATGTCACCTCCTCTTGCTTTGCCCAAACAATTTTGTACCATAATTTAAAGATGTTTTGGAGACTCCTTATCACTCCAGTCAATGAGAGATAACACTTTTGTTATGCTAGCATGACTGAGCAAATGCAGTAGTTGGAAGCTAGGACTGGTTCTGCATGAAGATCTTTTGCTCTCAAGAGCATGAGCTCATTTTTGGTACTGTAGGATTTCGTCCCTTCCCTTTACTCTAGCCTCCAGGGCCATATAATTCTTCTTTTGTATGGTATTCTGCTATTCCTCTGTATTCATGATGTTCCTTAACATTAGGTCACCAGCTAATTCATCTGCTCAGTTCTAATGGCTTTGACAAGGTCATTATCAAAATATTAAGACTTTGGAGTCTCTCCTAGTAACCTCCCTCCAGCCCCATATTTCTTGCAGGATTACTCATTGTCTCCTTTTCCTCCACAGTCCTATCTCTAAGCCAACTCCTTACTCACCTTTCACTTTCCCAACTGACCCCAGCTTTTCCAGTTTTAAGAAACTAAACATATGACCTATAGTAGAATATCCTACTAAAGCCCAGAGACTTTGTATGGAATATTTTCTTTATTGGATATATTTAATGTTTTATCTAAGGCGATCTGGCAGAAGCTGACTTAAAATCACTCCTGTTGCGTTTTATCACTTTTTTTAATTACGATTTTCCTCAAAATCTTTTTTAAACCACAAATACTGCTGAGACAGACTAATGAGTCTAGAATTAATCTGAGTACTGTTTTCCTTCTGAGGCACCCATCTTGCCATTTTTTGTGCCAGTATTTTTCAGAACGCACGGATGAGATCATACCGTTTCTCTGAACCAAGTGCATTCAACTCCTTGAGTTTTGTTTCCACCGTGATTTCCAGCTCTTTTTACCATCGTCTGTCTTTTCCTCTCGTGATTAAACTCGTCACCCCTGTGGGAAACTGAGGCAAATCTGGATCCATAGTGTCTCACTTCTATTTCCGTATGCTTTACACTGCTGAAGAGCTTTTGCTCTTTTGCCTCAAGCTTCGTGAGATCAATCTCAGTTTTCCTTTGGCAGTACTATCTCTGCTCCTCCCTTTTTTTCATATTCATCCTCTTTCCAATTTTTGTACAGATTTATTCTCCTTCTTACATCTCTCTGTCTAGCCTAGTCTGGAGTAGAAATCTGTCTTCTTGCATTTTATCATATTTGGGATCTAGATTTTTGATCCAACTTTTGACATGTTTGTCCTGAATGTATTTTCTTCACCTGCATGTTGAGGACTCAGCCTTAAACCCCAGATCCCTGGATTTCTGGAGGACGTGGGATGCAGCTGTAGCAGACAGGGGTGTGTGTTTCAGCTCTGCTGAGTACTCAGATTTCTCTGATGAGGTTTCAAGCTGCAGCTGGAGGATTGTGGTCTATGGCTGGAGAAGGAGGCAATTGCTGCAGGTGGCTGCTGGAGGGAACAGCCCATTCTGTGATCCTGTCATGTTCCCAGGTGCACACACACTATCCCAGTCAGTCCTCTGCTTTGAAATTAAGACTTTCTCAGCCATTAGTGCTCTGTGTTTGCACATGACAGAAAGGAGAAGTGGGAACAAGGTTCACCTTGCTATGGAATGGGTATGAGACACAACATACTCATGAAACAGGTTTTTAACCTACGCTGTCTGTGAGGACTACTGCAGATGATCATCTCAAGCTTCCTGACAGGGAACAGCAGGAGTTCATGCTGAACCAGCACCCCAGAGGCTGCAGGCCAAAGCTCACAAGTGGCCAAGTGTAGCAATGTAGCCCAGAATGAAGAGCAAAATAATGGACTGGTGCCATTTGTAATGATGTAAAAATAATCTGAGACTTTCTTACTGCTGCTCTGATGTCCCAAGGGCAGTGGCAGGGGCAGAGTACTGGAGGGATTATAAATACATTCTCAAGTAATCATTGCTCCTGTTTTGGGATAGGGAGTGGAGGTGGTAAAGAAACAGGCTTTAGTACTAAATAACTGAAGGGAGTCCTGGGGAACACTGAAGCAACGTTTCCACCAGGAAAACAACACAAAGTAGCCCAGTAGGGAGGTGAATCCTATCCTGTCCTGGATTTCTGTTCCAACATTTGAGTCATTTATGCCACAGCTGAGGGCTGGGATGGCTACAGCTCAGGAGTTTTGGTCTGCCTGGGTGGCAAACAAAGGAGGTAGGAGGTGGCTGAGCTGCTGCACTGGAACTGGAGTGGGACCTGCTGGCCCCGGGCACTCTGCAGCCAGCGCCTGCCCCTCCCTCAGGGCAGCCCTGGTCACCTCAGAAATAAAAATAGCTTCCCATTGAGGGAGTGACAACTGAGCACTCCGGAGCTTCTGGAGAACTGCTGGCTGTGTCAGTGGGTGAGAGCACAGCTCTGTGTGTGTTCTCAGGTGTCGTGGTGTGCAGGGAGGGCTGATCCGTGAGCCCTGCTCCCGTACTGCTGCTCCCAGCTCATGTGCCCTGGTCCTGCACACCCTCAGAAGGGCTTCCCCTGTGAGCTCAGGGAAAATCCCTGCTCAGGGAAGCAGGGCAGGCTATGCCCAGGCCTCAAGCATGAGGTTTAGAGACTCTCAGGCAAGTGAGACTTTAGAAAGATAGAGTTTTTTCCCACGTTTGGTGTCACTGCAGTGTCTAAACATGGAGAAACATCTGTTCTGTAGAGACACACATTTTGTTTCAACATCAGATTCTTTGGAAACATTTGTATAATCAACAAAACTACATGCATTTAAACCTGTAATGCACTGTACACTACCGAGACTTCATGGAAATCATGAAAACTGAAGTCCCACCCGATACGAGCTGTCACTGCGGTCAGCAGGGCCATCCTGACCTATACCAGGTGTGTGTCTGACCCTAAAGCCTTTAAAACATGTGATAGTGTCTGTGTCTAGGAGCTGTGCAGCACTGAGAACTTCTTTCTTATGATTTTTTTTAAAGCATCTTTCTACAGAAACAGTATTGCCAAAAGGAATGGAAAAGTACAGCATAATATACCTAATCAGGAAAATGTTATGCTGAGCCCTTAAAATATTTCTGTATCTTCTGTGCTCTTTGGATGTCTATTTACTGATAGGGCAATTTCCAGATGACTGCTGCTCTGATGGAAAGTGGATTTTTTTTTATTAAGCCATCTGGGGTTTTATTTCAGCAAATGAAACTTCATGTGTATCACTGGTGTTTTGATCACTGGATAATTTTTGTAACATAGTGGAAAGTCTGAGACTTTAAAAAAAATATTACAAAGATGAATGAATGATAAAATTTTTGAAAAAAAAATAGAACTTTACATAAGAAAGAAAATATAAACCCCACAGCAGTATCTTATATAAAATAGCAGCAAGAAATTCTATGATAGTTTCCTGGGAGGGAAAATGAAAAATCTAGTTGTATAAAATTGTTTTGCTGTTTATTAAGTTATTATTTCTCTGTCTAGTGCAATACAAGACCATGTTTGATGGTCTTGTAACTAATACAGACTGAGAGCTAATACTAATACAATATAACACTAATACAGACATAACTAATACAGACTGAGAGCTGTGAAGATGAGTTTAAATTTCTGAAATAAAAATTAAACAAAATTCCTTAGTTATTCAGAGCCATTGAACTAGAATACCATAGCAAAGATTATTACATTCTATCACAATTTATCTACCTTTTAGGCAAATTTATTGTTCTGCTTATAGAAAAACCCCAGCAGTCCTCTACTTGTCATATCTGATCATACACCGTATTCCTTAATGCCACGTGCGTCGCTGTGAGTGCCTGTAATTTGCCATCATCCCTGAAGATGTTCTTAAAAATGAGATGTTTCATCTCAGTGGTCATACCCTGCTGACATTTTTAAAATAAATAAATTATCAGTTCTGTAGTACTGTTGTCGAGGTGTAAGAGGAATTTACATAGAATGCTGTGCTCCTGTGAGAATTGTGAAATCTTAATCTTCCAGTGAGCGACAAAACTGTATTAACATATCTCTAGGTAATGTTGTTTGGTGTTGATACTCAGTGGAATATACTTTTTATTAAAGTATGAAAGCAGTCCAAATATGTTTTACTCTCAGACATAGCATATTAGCTATGTTGTTTCTTGGAATGACTGCAATATAGAAATTAGTCTGTTCTTACTCAAATGACTTTTGTGTCCCTGTACAAACTCTGGACTCTTTTATGGGTGTCAAGATGAATGGAGACAGGAGGGAAAAACCTTGGGAGGCAAAGCCAATAAAAATGTCTATTAAAGCCAGAGGTTTCAAAGCCATGAGGTGATTCCCAGTGATGTGCAATGCAGCTCCTTAGCTCTCCATGAACATCTCATCTGGTCTTGTGTTGGTGAATCCTCATCTCAGCTTCATCACAGGAGTGAGCTCTGGGAGTGCAAATACAAAGCTGAAGTTGGCCCTGGGACATGGCAGGGTGCTTCCCCCTGTGAGAAGAGCAGTCACCCTTCTTGTCAGAGTATGAGCACACAGGCTGAGGCTGGGTCCCTGCAGCTCCCTCGGCCAGATGGTCAAGCAGAAAGACTGAACAGGTGGTTGGAGGCATCCAGGTATCTTCCAGAAAATTAAAATCCCTTCTCCATGCATCCACAAAAAGAAATATAAACAGCCTCATATTAAAAAATACAATAAATATGAAATGATTATAAATACGAAATGTTTGCAGCAAAACTAGCTGTAGAATAGTAATTTTTTAAAATTGAAAAAAAGATAAGTTTTTTTCCCAGTGTTTTACCAAGTTTGCCTTCAAGATATTCAGTGAATTTAGGAGGAAATAAACAGAATCTTTTATTACCATGTGGATGGGGAAAGGATAAATCACATATGCCCCTAAAGTTTGGAAAATTTTTTTCCCACGTGATCAGCGCAAAACTGGTATGTGCGAATCAGCCTAGTGAAAAATACCAGATGACAGTAGATGGTTAATTTTCACCTGGGAAAAATTTAACAGTTCTGTTAAATCAAAACACTACTCTAGAAAAACAGGTGATTAAAAAGTATATTAATAACATGATTGGAGAGATGTCAAAAAAGTAAAGGCAGGCAGGGTGCAAATGGGATTGCAAGGAGCTTGAAACATCTTAAGACAGTTCATGGGCAGCCCTACAGAGAAAGAAAGTTATTTCCAATTAACAGAAGGCTGAGCAGTGTTAATAACAAACTTATTGCTGGCCTCTCAATACACCATACCCAGTCAGAAAATAAAACCAGGAGCGAGGGAGAAGCTGGTGAAATCCTTGGAGGAAGAGTAAATTTACACGGAAATGTGGTTTTGAAAGTCCTGAAACTATTTGTGAGCTCAGCTTGAGGCACTCAGATATTTTCACTTAATTTTTCTTTTTTTTTTTTNTTTATTTTTTTTTTTTTTTTTTTTTTTTTTTTTTTTGGCAGGAAGATAGAGAGAAGGAAGCAAGGACGGAGCCAGAAGGGGAGGTGTCATTTCATCCGCCTTCGTTTTCTACTCACCTTGTCCTTTGTCTGGGCCATGGGAGAACCAGCTGTAAATCCTTTTCCCTTCTGAAAGGACCAGACCTTGCAGAAATGTCCAGAGAGGTGGCCATAAAGTGCTCAAGGGGACTCTCAGCTTTGTGCAGGGAAGCACCAATGGGCTGAGGCCTCGGAGAGGTGTGTGACCAGAGGGACAGTGGTCCCTCCTCACGCTGGCTCTGTGATAACCCTGTGTCCTCTGTGCCATTTCCTCGACCACTTAGGACCCCTGGTGCAGCTGGGCACCTTTCTAGGCAGCAGGAGCCCAAGCCTGGTGGGGGTCAGGACTGCCCAGTAAGTGCCTTGGAACTGACCAGCTGTGGTGTTCCTGGATAAAAAATTGCCTTGAGCTGCGTGGGAAAAGTGAGGGAGGGGGAAGAGGGTCCATTTCTTCAGGGAAGAAAAAATATGGAGTTTTGTGTCTGAGGGCTAATTTACCTCCCACTCTCTCAAAGGTGCAGTTTCACATATGGACTCGTTTTCATCTTAGTCTTTGGGAAGAAGATCACTGTCCTCAGATGTCAATCAATACCTTTCCAAAACTAACCTAAAAGAAAAATTAAATATTTGACAAAATTCTTCCTTTTTCCTTATTTGTCCTCCACTCTTCTGTGTGAGCATTTTCAGCTTTTCTTTTAAATCTTACAGCCTACAGCATGCAGTAATAGCTCATTCATTATTCAAGTAAATGTTTCTGTAACTGGGTTAATAATAGTCCTCATTGCTAAGTACAGTAGTCTAGCTGGTAGAGTTAAAGTTCCCACAGAGCTTTTATTTTCCTCAGTTTGCAGTAATATTCCAGATAAAGTCATTCATGGAAACGACTGTGTCACAGCAGCTTATGTGTAACACCCAGTGAATTATTCTAACGAGATTTGTTAAAACTGTGGAGGAGATTTGTAGTAAGATAGTTATCTGAAAACAATATTAAAAAAAAAAAAATGTTGAAAGCTCTCATTTCAAGGTATGCTGCTTTCTCCACTGCAGTCAATTCCAAGAACTGCTGAGGTTACTGTAATATCTGAAGGTAGTTTGTGATTAAAAGCTTAGACAATTTTCCCTCACGTAAAGCAGAAACTGAGGCACCAACACAAGCAGAATTGCTTGATATGGAGCCCACATTTAAAAATGGAGCTAAGGATAATTTTTGAATCAAACACTTCAGTGTGCAGGAAACTGAGAAAATAATTAGACTAATAAAGCACAAGAGTCTTTATAATTTGTTAAGAACATACTAGCATGACACACTCAGAAGTAAATTATGCATCTCCTAAACTCATAGAATTCTCTGAGATTAAAAAAAAAGTACATTAAAGCAAGATGATGGATATAATTTATTTAGAGTGTTGAAAAGCTTCCGATAGGATTCTGCATGTGAGAATATGAAAGAAGTCTGGTAGCAAGAAGGTGAGGTAAAATCTTGTCCTGGATTAACAACTGCTGAAGAGACAAGCTGGCAGTGGAAATAAGTGTCTGAAGCCTGAGGCTGAAAAATATTAAGAGTGAAGTGCCCTAAGGATGTCTATGAGGACTATTTTTTATCTATCCATGTGCAGGTGACTATGTTGTACATACATTACACTGATTTCCTTCAATTTCTATGAGGATCTGTTTACAACAGACAGCAGACAAATATGGACTTTGAGATAAGGAATGCACCCATTAGGTTTTTTATAGATTTTTTTATGTCTTAAGACAGATGTCTTAAGACTATGATCTTAGTTTCAGTGGATTTGCTAAGTACTGCATTTCCTAATAACACTAAGAATTTGATGAACAATGAAATGTCAAAATGTGCAGCTGATAAAAGCTTGATCAGAAAAGAAAAGCTGCAAAGGATTGTTTGAAACACCAGACAACTCTAATACCACCAGTGGTTGTCCTAACATGATGGCAGATGAACTTGAACTAAAAGGTAATGCATTTGAAAGAAATAATTTAAACTACTCTGACACACTGATGGCTTCTGAATTAACTGTAATCTCTGGAGAAAAGACCTGAGCATTATTGTGAACAGCTCAGTGAAGATACAAAGCAGCAGAAGCAAAAAAAAGAAAAAAGTGTCTGAGATGCTGCAGCGAGGGGATGCATTAAGAAGAGAATAAGAATGTAGCTACCCTGGTGTGCAGATGTGGATGCAGGTGCAGCCACATGTGCACTCAGAGGGGAGGCTCATCAGCCTCATTACTGTGTGCGACTTCAGATGCCACATGTGCAATGTGAACCTGCTAAAAGAACCTGTGAATAATTCATGGTTCCCGAGTGAGAAGAAGGGCTGAGGATGATGAAGTTGGTCACTTGTGTCTAGGAGCCAGCCAGTCCTTCTGGCAATGTACCAAAAGTTGGGAGAATGGGAAGATTTGGGTTGGCATAAGGGGTGTCTGAGCACACAGACTCCTTATCAGCAGGGGCCCTGCTGCTCCTTTTCAGGATATTTCTAAGTATTCCTGACAAAAGTTGCCCCTCTGTCATTTTCCAACAAACATCATGGCCCATCTTGTCTCTCATATTAGTAATTATTGTCATACTTGTGGCCTGGGTGCATAAGCCCATATGGAAAACTGAAACAGTGCTAGTCAGGACTCATGAAGGAACCACTGGGAAAGGAAGGGCTGGGGGATGAAACTGCAGGAGATCAGTGACAGTGAGCAATAAGGTGTGGAGAGGAGGCAGGAGATGGCAGAATCTCAGGGGACCCCCCATGCAGACTGCATGAACCCCTCAGACAGCCTCTCTTCAGCAAAGTTTTTCTCTGTCTCCATGTCTGTGGTGCACCAACATCCCTGACACACTGCTTTACACCTAGTTCCGATTTAAGATAAAGAGAGGAAGCTCGTAACTCTGGTTCAGTTGCAGTTTCTCTGGCTTTGACACAAGATAACCCCTGCAAAATGCAAACTGAAGCATGGTTATTTTCGCTACCAGAAGGGCTGAACACTTCATTAGGTTTTCCAATGAAAGCTTAGTTTCTGGAGAATGCAGTCAAATCTGTAGGAAGGACCTAATTCCTCCCACATTTTCGTGAGTGTATGGGATCAACATCTTTGCCAGTCAGACGCTCTTGTTCTGCCTGTCCCAGGAAACAAGGAAAAGGGGAAGCTTGCATTTACGAGATGACACTTTTAAAGCTGACAAAGAGAACCATGAATAAGTAGGGTAGAGTAAACCTGTAGAATTCACTGAAGAAAGTTTTTAATGTATTCTGCAGGGCTAGAAAAGCACCAGCCTTTCATAAAAGCAATGTTTGCACAGCACCAGTTGCAGTGGCTGCAAATGTTAAGAGCCAAAATGTTTTCCCTGGCCTGGCATAGTGGATTGAAGTGAGAGGGGCAGTAGCAAGTATTTTCTGCTCTACGACCCTCCTCATTTATCATGAGCCTCATTCCAGAATTTGCTGTGTCTTTTCTCACTGGTGGTAACACTGCGTGAAAATCAAAATTTTAATTGAAAGAAGGAAGAGTATTTTTTCATACTGTATAAACAAAACTGAAAATATGACTCCCAAAGTTTCAAAAAAGAAAAGAAAAACCAACAAAATGTGCACTTTTTTTTTTTTGACAGATCATGATATGTGAGTGGCTGGTGTCAGCAATACTGAGAATGGCTTCTGGAGCTGATGAGACCTGCACGGAGTGTTCCAATAGGCATGAGGAGGCACGAGTAGCCACTGACACCAAGGAGTGACTGAGGAAACAGAGGGAAGGGCTAGGAAAGAGAAAACAGCTTTACATTTCCCTCTTCTAAAATACTCTGAAGAAGGCAGTGAAAGGCTCTGAAAGAAGCTCAAATAACCCTGGAAACTACAAGGGAGGCTGGATTTCAAAGGACTGCCGAGAATGAAGATCAATAGCATCAAGGAGGACGGTTCAGTCCTGTAATAGATCAGGCAAAGGCTTCACCACACTGGATTATTTCATGATTTGCCTGTGTGTTCACTTGGAGGGCATGGAGTCCTGATTTAGTCCTAAAATATACAAATAGTAAGAAGAAAGAAGTCATTGGCCATGTAATCCTGACGAAAACATTCTTTTTAAAGATTATGAGCTCTTCTCTTCCAGAATTGCCACAGAGGAGCTAGCAATAAGTGTTTTCCCATTACTGCTGAAAGTGACAAGAGAATCCTGGAGACAGGGCACTAGATTTGTGAGACACATATTCCCATGGATCATCAGCAAGGATATCTGAAACCTCTGAAACCTGAAGCGTCTTAACTCAGGAGCTGGATGTGTCCTTTCCTACTAAAGCAAGTGAGACCAAAGCGGGAAACACTTGCTTTCTCCTCTAAGTTCTTCAGGGAAAAAAGCTAATGAGAAATTGACATAGGACCCCACTTCGAAGCATAACTCAAATAAAGCCTTGCAATTGAAGCTGAGTTAATGGGAAATGTCATGCTGGCTTTCACAATACAAACCATGCACCTGCCTCTATAATGCCATACCCCACCAGAAGATCCAGTGGTGGAGTCTGATAATGAGCCAACATCACACAGCCACGCTGCTGCTGGATGCGCTGCACAAGGTGTCAGCATCCTGCCAGCTTATTCCCTGAATAGGCATGGCTGATATTTCCAGGAGCTGTAAGACATCTAGGAGAGTCGCCAACAGGGAGCAAAACCAATGCTGCCAGTAGTCAGATGGGATAGTGCCAAATTAGTACAGAAGTTCCTGTATGTGCCAAATAGCTTTCTAATTACATTATGATCAGCCAGACAAAACTGTGTCTCTTTAAAAACGTATGTCTGTATTCACAGTGGGTCTTCAATGCAGAAGGGGAATTTAGATGCAAAATGGCAGATAGGAAAGGTTTATTTGTTTTCAGATGTTTCTGTGCTTCCAGGACCCCAGTCCATAGGACTGCTGCCTTCGTTCCAAAGAAATCAAAGAAGAGGACAAAGATGAGGTGGGATCTGGCAGACTGGAAAGTGGTGGGACTGTTTAATGTATGGGCACACAATGGAACAGGTGAGTCTGGCAGGTGCCTTCCCACTAAACATCAAACAAAACCCACTAGGGTTCTGTTTGGCTGCTCTTGGTTCAATAGCACATGTTCCAAACACAGCACTGGACCAGTGGGCCCAGTCCCTTTGGAGATTTTGATTTCAGTGTAATTTTCATATGAATGTAGGACATATTTCTAAGCATTGGGTTGCAGAAGCCTGAACTTGATAAGCTGGTCCAAATTACAAGGATGCATCTGATACTCATTAAAAAGAGGATGCAATGGCTTTTGGAACAGATAGTGGATAGGAGTACATCAGTGAATCATGTTGCTATAGAAATAATTATTTAAATATGTGGTAAGTAAAATTTCATCTGGATCCTATGTACTTGTTCAGACTTTCTTTGAGCTCCTCTAATGGTCAATGAGGCCACCATGCAGCAGAGTGATGAGTGGATTGACACAGACATAGGCTTAAGCCTCTGCCTCTTCTCCAGGCCATTACCTTCGGGGGCCAAGCATACTTTGTATCCATTAAAAAAAGATTAGAAGAGGAGAACATGTGAATATATTGACTTCTCTGTTGATTTGATGGGTGGCTATACTGCTTTTAATGCACAGTGAGCTGTGATGTAGATCTGTGCTACAGTAGCTAACTAGCTCCCTTTTCAGACTCCCACAAGTCACACTACAGCAGAACAGTTTTCTCCACTTTCAGTGCCTTTCATGTGTAGGGTTTATGTGTAGCTGTTCCTGCTCCACACATCTCCATGGGTTTTGGGGGCATTCAACAGCAGGGTTACAGCACATGAGGACCCCCTGAGATGATCATGCAGGGTCTCTCTGTGAATATGAGTATTTTGAGAATCAGCAGTACATAACCAGGCTGGAGCTTCAGTCTTCTCCCACTTCTCCACACATCCTTGGTTGAAGTGGCCTGATCCCTGTTAGCATGTGAAATAACTACATGGTTGGGATAAAACAGTAATAGTAATAGTGCAGGCAGAAATAAAACTAATAAATGTATTCACTATGGGATTTTCTATTTCTGAGTACACAGGGTTTGTGCAGGACTGCTTGGACATAGGTGTCATTTACCATACCCAAAAAAACATTCCTCCAGTTACCAGTGTGCACATCATTCTGTGATGCATCTATTCAGATCCAGCACCTTGCAGCAGGTCCATGCATCCAAAATAGCAGATGTTTTGGTTTCTTTTTTTTTATTTTCCTTTTGTGGGTTCTGGCAAATTTTGTCACTGTCAGTTAGTATGAACCTACCTGCAGTACAAATTTCTGGGTCCTGCATAACTAGGGAAGGCTAATTCAGCAGGCCACCACTCCCCAGACCCTACGTGTAGTGCTCTGACAGCCTGTTTGCTTTGAGATTTCAGGCATTCTGATATTGTGAGCCATTAATTGCAGAAATCTCCTGGCTTCTGTTTGAGGAATAAAAACAATTTACTTCAACAGGAGGTAGTCCCTTATGAGATACATCCAGCTGGCCACAGCAGGGATCAGCCTCGTCATCTTTACGAGCAGGATATGTTCACATGCCAAAGTCAGCAGAAACAAAATAGATGACACATCCACACTCTGAAGGTTTGCATTCCCAATAAACCCAAGCAGAAATAAGACAGGATGAGGAGCCAGGTCCAAATCAAGCATCTAATTCAAACATTTACATGCCTGAGATCAAACTCTTGGATTACGGATTAAATCCCTGAAATATTTCACAGGAAGGCAGGAGCTGCCTGTGAATTGTCTCTTAGATACATCTGGGGACATTTTGTGACATCTGTTGTACAAGCTTGGGTTTGTAAAACCCATATGCAAAAGAGTGGGTTTAGACCAAACTGCTGATGTCTGAAATTTTCACTCTGCCTGATACGAGACATTGCCAAATCTCCATCAGTATCTGTGTCTGAGACTCTTTTACCTCTCATCCCACACACCTTGAGCTGATTTTTACGTGGACAATTTTGTGCTCTTTATACTTTGGGAGCCATATATTAAAGAGAAATCTGCTCAGGAGGAAAGGACAGGGTTTCTGTCTGTTCTCTGATCCTTAATGCAGTTTTCATCTTGAGGTGATTTAAGTCTTTCTGTTCAAAAAATCTGACATCAGTCATGCACTCTCAGCCAAGTGAGGTTACTCAGGATTAATGGCACTCTGTTGTGTGACCACTGAATTTGGAGTACTTTTGTGAGGATGATGTTTGCTGTTGTGATTTGGGGACACTTCAATCTCACCCTTTTGCTTGGAATTTTGTGTCCCTGCATTCCTGCACAGAAAGCAGTAGAGCAAAGAAGCTCAACAGTGCTTTACACCAGGCCCTGCTGGTGAAACCACCACAGGGCCCCAAGCCACCTTCTCTACATTCTCTTGGGTATTTTTGGGCAGCTCCTCACAGGTCATTTCAGAACTTCTACTGGAGTTTCTCGTAGCCTTGCAAAATGAAACCTGAAGTCCTGACCCAAGAAAGCCCCATGAGGTTCATGCCTGTCTGAGTGCCTGAGTGTTGGGCATGTCCCAGCCTTTCCTCTGGCCACACACAGCTCTAGAGTGACAGCTCTGAGGGTACTGCACGGTGCTGGGAGAGAGAGCTCCTTTCAGTGGCACCTGGAGGACCCAAAGGGGACTCCAGGTCACTGCTGGGGCACTTTCTCCTGTTTTGAACTAACTGGAATGGACTTCCTCTCTCACCCTGCTGTTGCATTTGAGGAGAAGCCAGTGGCAGCAGCTGTCCATCGCTGAGAGACAGAGACAGCCAGAAGAGGCCCTACAATGGATCTCTGTGCAGATGTGGCATTTCAGCTCTGAATTCTGTGGGGAACATTTGAAAGCTTCAGCATGGTTAGTGGATACAGCATGAGAGAAGGTGTCCTAGCACAGGGAACTTTATGCATTCATATCATTTCCAAGCTGGCTAAAAGGGATTGATACCTTTCGCAGCAGTTATCCACCTTTGGGAAGTCTTGTGTGGTATGAAATTCCAGAGGGAAGGCATTACACTGTTATTGTTGGGGGACTGTTATTGTTGGGTAAGGCTATTTGTGCCAGTCATGCAAGATACATCCACGCAGTGCTGCTACAGATGGCTCCCTTGCCACACAAAACCTCTGAAAACAAGGGGACTTGAGGCTAGGAGTGGGGACTTCCACAAAAACCAGTTTTGTTGCTTGAAAATAAAGACTAATGATTAAATGGACTATGCAATATGTTTTTCATGGGTTGAGTTCCTCTCTTTTCTGTGCTTACTATTTTTTAACCTTCCCTGCTCACAGCATCCCAAGTATATGTTAACACTCTTTCTTTTGGATGAGCTAACAAAACATCTCTGAATTTCCCTCAATCTGTGTAGCTACATTCCTCCTTGACTTGGTAGAGCTCCAAGACACCATTCCACAGATAACTTGCCATGCAACCTGTGGCTGTGTGTAAATAAATGTGTATATATAGTGTATGTGGTGTCCTCTATAAAGGCAGAACAGTACACATTAGAGCTGTTTAGAATCAACAAGGACTCGGCAAATAGATGGGTTTTGCACTTCATTTTCTTTTTCCTCTCTCCATCAGAAAGAAACTAAGTAGAAATTGCTCATTTAAACAAGTTCATCCCCGTTGGCTCAATTCTTTACTCTGGGGGTTCTGCCTGAACTGCAAGTGAAGGCTCAGACCTGAGGTCACTGCATTTGTGTAAATTAGGCAGCCATGCAGGAGTAGAGTCTGGCCTGCCAACACCCAGCAGTGAGGAGAGGAGGGGGGCAGTGCCTGCCTGTGGGCATGAGAGCAGGCAGCACTCTCCCCCAGGCAGCATGAGGCTGGCTGGTGCCCACAGGGAGGTACAACTCTGCAATACCTTCCCTGTTCCTTGGGGTTTAGAAGCACTGACAGATCTTTTCCTTCCACTTAGAAAAACTCAGTCAGTAGTGAAGAGTGAAGAGTGAATTCTAGGTGAGCCCATTCCACATGAACTGTTTTTCAAAGGACTTTAACTATTTGTTTGAAGCCTGCTACTGCTTTCTGTCACCATCCTTCCCCTTTCCCAGTCTGTTGAAAGTTCCCCTGCCCTCACAGCAGACCAAACCAGCCAGCTGCAGTGTCTGCTCCGTGGTCACCCAGAGGTGTGCAGGGCCAGGGCTGAGCTCAGAGCTCCATCTCAGCCGAGCTGCACGGGGCTGGCTCAGGCCCAGGATGCAGCTTATCTGCCAACAGAGAAGCCACCCATGGATAATGGAAAGTGACTGCAGCAATGGAACCTGTTATAAAACTCCTACTGACTTCAAGGGAGCCGACCAGCAGAAATCACTGTGTACTTACACTAGCAAAGTAATCTGGGACAGTAAATTAATCTCAGCAGTCCTAGCTTCAGGGGTTCTTGAAGCTATTTTGTATAGTTTTCCTTTGCATGGATTTTTTCACTACTAAATTTGTAAGAACGAAGCCAAATTTTTCTCAAACTGCTTAGCTGTGCTTTGTTTTGGGCTTTCCAAAAAAATAGATGAAGCCAGAGTTTAGTCTGACTCCCACCTGGAAGCAGAAACTGGTCCATGTCTGCTGAAAGTCTTGCGACTCTCTGCAAATTTGAATCCAACTTGGCCTGTGATCTATATCTGTGTCCACCTGACTTCAAGTTTCATTACAGAAGATCCACCCAGCTGTAGTTCAAGGGTAGAACAAGTCAAGCTTTGTGTATGAGCTGGACCACCCATAATATCAGTTGAGTCAAAATGCAAATATAATAGCCATAATGACAGCAAACAGTGGTACTTCTGGTTTAACTCTTTAATCAGAGACATATGAAATTCAGGGAGGAAAGAGTAGCATGTCTACATGAGGGTGGGAGCAGATATTTAGTAATTTTACTTTTTGTAGTTTAAAATGGGCCCAGCCCAAGCATTTCCAGGGAGGATCAGATTTGTGTCCAGACCCATATTGGTATTCCATTTTTGAGTGTCAGTGGTACAGAAAACAACACTTGTCTTTTAAAGTTGAATTTCCAGCTGTAGTGCTGTAAGGATCAGCTCTGTGATGAGCCAGAGAAAGAGAGGAAACCTTTTGAATTTCTTTGGATTATCATGCAGCACCAGGAGGAAGTGAGGGGATGCTTTCTTCATAAAGGTGCCTGGGCATGGGGGCAATGGTGTTCCCTCCATGACTACAAGGGCTCTCTTGGCTGCAGCATGAGCAGGGTTGCTCCTTAAGAGTTGCCCCGCACCTCTTTACTCCCTTCCACAGAAACTTCTCTTGGGATGACCTCTATCCTGGCAGGGAATATGGGCTAGAGAAAACATGCTGCTTTCCCTCTCCCCTGCCTGCTTGGACCAGCACAACCCCTCACCGTGCAGTGACTGGTGAGAGATGCTTCTAGAAATGCAGGTGGCACAGGAGGGGAGCACATCACAGCAGGGACACCACCACCCAGGTGGGACACCGGCAGGGCAGCCTCAACCCACCGGGGACAATTGAGCTCTGGAGCTGCAGCTTGGCAGACACAGCCCTGCCTGAAGGAGCCATTACAGGTGGCTGCCCCACCAAGCACTCGAGAAGGAAACCCACTCAGTCCTTCCTCCTCTGCCCCAACTCCACCCTCTGCACCTCCAGCTTGGAGACTGCCTGGCTCCCTCAGGGCTGCTGAAAGCTCTTTGGCTTTCAGGAGCACAGCTGTTAGTGACTTGACAAAGGAACAACAGATTTATTATGCCTATTCTATATTTTTATTGGCACTAGAACTTCTGTGACAGGAGAAAGGGAAGGCCGTGCTTCCTAAGAGACTGAGGAGAGAATGACACGCTTGTACGTTGTCACTGGTATGGGTGGAAAACGGCCACAAGAAGATCCTCACTTGCGACATAGAGGCCTTGTAACCTGTAGTGGAAACAAAATGGACTCTGCTGGAAACTTCTGCCTGCTACCAGTAAGGCAAAGATCACATTCTGCCAGGTTTGGTTTTGCCTCAGCACTGGTAAAAAGCTTTATTGCTTGTAGAATTAAATACAGGTTTCAGATTGCTTTTGTTAAAGCAGTTTTTTCTCTTCGTTCTTCCTTGGCTGCTCTTCGAATGATGCTGTTGGTCGGATGCACACATTGCAACAAGCATGAAGATTTGTAACCTTCTGTCAGCAGATACACTTTCTTTTCCCTTCAGATGTTCCCACAGATGATGCTCTGGCTTCCCCTCTTGTGCTCCTGCACCAGTGAGTCATCTCCCTGTCTGCCTTCTGCCTACACACACTCCAGGTGTGTGCCTCTCTGGGATGTTGAGCATGAAACCGAAGTGGTTTTCAGAACCAAGACTACATGAAAGTACTTCTTTTGTGCTGACTTCTTCAAAGATTTCCCATCTCCTTTTGCTTTTTTTCCCCCATGTGTCTCTTATTGTAATGCTTCATCATATCTACGAATTAGTTTGGTTTGCAGACTAAATTAATATTCCATTGACAGCCAGGCCAGGGAGGTGCTTTCAAATAGCTTTCCCCACCTCTCTGCAGTGGGAGAGACTGATGTCAGCTGGGGACTAGGAGAAGGGTATGTAAACTTCTGCAGGGAAGGCAGGGAAGGGGCTCATTTGAACAGGGCAGCAAAGACATGAGGTCAGAAGAGGAGATTTAGGGACACACTGCTCTGAAGTCTGCGAACTTAAATGGAGGCTCTGAAGGAACCATGACAGCAAGACCCAAACCTGAACACTGGTGCACCTACTCCAGCATCTTAGTTTGGGCCAGGAGCCAACTTCCAAAGCCAGTCTCCCATCAGTCCCTATTTCTTGTGCTTTCTTTTAGTTTGTGGAGTGGTTCTGGAAGATGTGAACCCAATGTCTTTTAGGCAAAACACACACTTAAAAAAAAACAGGCCCTGGAAGCCCACTGTGGACAAACACATGCTCAGTCCATGCCATGCTCCAGGTAGCACACTGTTCCCATGGCATGGTGCTGAAGGGCCTGAAATTTAGGCTAAAAATAATAAAAAAGCAAACCTTCAACATGGACAAAGGAACAGTGGCCAGTGCTCTGCTGTGCGTCATACAAAGAAAATTTAATGATATTTGGAAATAAGACCATCTGTATTCAAAAAAGAGTGTTCAAAAAAGCTTGTGAAGTGACCTGTAGCTCAGGAGAGCTGCCAGTACAAAGAGCTGTTGAAATGATGCTACATATATTGCATATGAAGTCTTTGTACACATGTTAGAACCTTTTTAGTCTCACTGAGCCAAAACAAAAAAACCTATGCAATTTATAGATCACAAGTACTTACATATGCACATAAAATCATCTCCCTGTGTCTGATGTGATTTCAAACACAGTGGATCTATTATTCACTCATGCTAATCTCTGTAAGAGAACATATAGGTTCTGTAATGTTGTTTCATCCTAGTTCCTGTTCCATATACAGAAACTGTAAAATTACTGATGTATAACCTGAAAGTAAATAAATCTTAGTATCTGAAACACAAACTTTACTACTTCTGCTCTACCTTGCTCTAGAAGACACAGGATCGTGAAAAGCAGTTATAGTGGTAAAAGCTTAATTATTCTTTACTAATTACTGGATGAAATACATTAAATGTCAAGGGTGTCTGTAGTAAAAAATGACATAATGTATGATATAATTAAATACACAAAACTATGTTTAAATAGCTGTAAGTGTCTGGCTAAACCAAATCAACGAAAAAATCAAAGACAATATTGATAAAGGCCCTTAAACCACACTGTTGTGTTTAAAATTTTTCATAGAAATCATTTTAGTTTTAATCACAAATTACATTTAATTACAAATTTTATGGTGGATTAAAGTCTATTTTGTATTTTTATAATTATTCCTTTTTATTTTGATGGTAATAAAAGCCAATGATAATGTTATTTTGAACAGTTGGAATATTTGAGAGGGTGATAAAAATGAGTTGATCAATGTATACATATTACCTTGTGATACAGATATAGCTATGGGTATAAAGTTACCTAAAGGCTCTGGGAAGAGCTATCTAAATCTATGGTGTGACCGCTACCGTATTTTGTGTCTTCAGAAATTATGACCTCATGTGGTCACAACAAAGTGTCTTAAGTTGGATGTTCTTATGTCAGCATTTTAAAATGTTTGTGCAGTCTGACCAAGGTGTAGGAAAGCCTGCGGCAGGGCAGGAATTCGCAGTGGCTCCAGGGCTAGGTTTGACGATCAGCTGGATCTTCTCCCTTCCTGCAGCTCCAGAGAATCCCAGGGTTCCTCTTGCCGACAACTTTTCTCCTAGGTTTCAGGATGAAGCAGACATTACTTGCGTTAAAGGAGGAACTCACATGATGTAAATGCTGCCAGACCAAACAGGAGCAGCGTGAGTGCAACGCTACCGTAATGAAAACACTCAAAAGAAGTGTCATAACTCACATTAAACAACTCTACGCTATTCAATAGCACAGACCTTGAATGACTTTTGCTACCCATTGACCCAGCTAAGTTTTAATGTCAGGTGTTCTCAGCTGACTCGAGATGAGGCAGCTCAGCCAGCGCGGCTCTCGGCCGGAGGTGGCCGCGGCAGAAGGGCGGCAGCGCCGGGCAGCAGCAGCAGCAGCAGCAGCAGCCTGGCTGAAGCTGAGCGTTGTTCCTTTGTTCCCCCAGCCCCGCTTCCCCGGCCAGAGCAGCCTCTGCGCAGCCTGCTCACGGCTTCGCTTTTCCCCCCCTGCTTGCTCACCTGCGGTCTCTGTTCATATTGTTTTATGGTACTTTAGACAACGGGTTTTAACAGCTAAACATAAAAGCCACTGAGAGCATAAACAGGAAACTTGTGTTTAGGTGGGAGTGCCTAGGAATTTTATACTGCTGACCACAGAGGCCATGGGAGAAAGGAAATAGGAAAAACACTGTAAATACCTGGGTGACTAATGACTTGTGCTGTTCATCTGGCTTTTCAGAACATGAAAAGTTCAGCCTCTTCCAGGAAAAACAGCGCAAGGCGGGCACAAATTCCCTGGTCAATACTCTCCATGCCCCTCCGCTGCCTGTTTCCCTGCTCGCTCCCATCACGGAAAGAGCCCCGTCCTACAAAGTAGAATAAACCCACAGCAAATTGTCGCTCGGCACTTGAGGCTGCGCGCACTGACGGCCGAGGGCGGGAGTGAGACACGCGAGGGTGCTCGCCTGCTCTCCGCGTTCGCACCGCCTAAGAGGATTTAGATGAAAGAAACCAAATTCGCAGACCTCTGTTTTGTGTTGAGGCAGCAGCTGGAGTTTGGGGGCAGCGTGAGCCTTTGTCCAGCTTTGCCTCGCCGGCTCCCGAAAAGGTTGCCATTGTTCCCGAGGGGCCTCCGCGGGGCTGCTCCTGTGCCCGCTCCCTTTTATCGCCAGCCGCACGGCGCGGGAGAGGTTTTGTCTTTGGCTGACAGCGGCAGATTTGGCCGATCGGCATCTCCCACGCGGCAGCGCTGGGGTGGGATTTCCAGGCTGGCCATCTGCGAGGGGCACTGGCAGAGTGGGGCGTTTTGGCGACCGGGCGATCCCCCTCCGGGGGCCACTGCTGCTGATGAAACCGCGACATTTGGTCACCTTCACCGGGCGCGCGGGGTCCGCTTTCACTCCAAAGCTGGGGCGGTTTCTCACCCCGAGAGCGTGACCCGGCAGAGGAGGGATGAGGGCAGATGAGGATGCTTCCAGGTCACGTTCCCGGTGGGTGGGGAGCAGCAGCCCTGTAGGAAGGCAGAGAGGCCGGGCCCTTCAGCGCGTACAGCCTGGGAGCCCCAGGAGCCCACCCGCAGCTCTGGCCAGCGCTTGCCTCAGTTTCCCGGGGAGCTCAGCCCGAAGGGTCAGTGCTGCAGGAAGGGCAGGACAATGCGGGCTCCAGCAGCAGGACGGAGGGAGCCCCTCTGGTGTCCTTTTATGGAGTCCTCGCTGCTTTTCTCTCCCACAGCACAAAACCTGACAAAGAACAACTAGTCCTCTTTTCATCAAGCTCTTATAAAACCCCAATAACCTGCGGGTAATACTGATGTGCCCAGGCTGCTTCAGAGAAGGACCAGCACAGTCAGGGACATCAGCCCTGGAGCAGCAGCTGGATCTTGCTGAAATCAAGTGTGTTACTAAATAGGGGTGGAATTTCACTCATGGAAAGTTAAGCACATCTGTAAATATTTCTCTGATTCCAGGCTGGGGTTTCATCCACAATGAACTTGTCATTTGATTGCTGGAGTGATATGATAAGCCATGGCAATGTTTGGCAGGGCGCTGGGGAGGACAGCTTTGTTGACAGCCAGGCATGACCAGCTCCAGACTGTGCAAGCACTGGATTTTATCGACAGAGATGCGCGTATATGTATTCGTTACTTGATGCATATGTGTACCTATAGTTACAAACGGGTGTAGATACAAATTGGCTGCAGTTTATAACAACATAGTTACTTGTTCCTATACGGTCATAAAAATATGTTGTGAAGGTTGCTGTGATCATAAAACAGACTCCTTTTTTTTTTTTTCCTCATGAATATTGTAGGAGTAAATGATGCTGGGCTCTCTAGAATCTCTTCTTTTCCCAAGGGCAGCCACAGACCAAGAACACAGCAGTAGAAGCTGTCCAACAGTACGACTCCAACCCCATCCGGGAGGACCTGCTCAGAGCCTGTGCTCTCAGTTCACCTGCAGCAAGCACACAGCCTCACCGCCGCCCAAGGAAATCGCTGAATGCTTCTCAGGAAGGTGAAACACGACCCTGCTGAGCGACAGCCCCAGTGCCAAAGCCACCGAGGGACTCGGGGAAATGGCGAAGTTCAGCCCCCTCGGCACAGCCCGCCCGCGGTCCGCGCACGCTGCCCCGGAGGGATGGCAGCGCTCGGAGCCCAGCCGGGCACACTCGGCTAATTGGGGTGGGCAGGACAGCGCTCCTTCCTCTGAGCCGGCTGCCTAAGCCAGCTCTCACACAACGACCCCGAAGCTGTGTCCTGAAGACTGCAGTGGCTAAAGCATTTCTCAGGGTTTTACTTCTAAATCCCTTCTCCCGCACAATACTGAAAAGGGGCTCTGACCCAAGACTCTTCTCGGTTAAATGCCCGAGCTGCCAAGCTACAGATTTTTCAGGGATTCCTTTTGAAACTCTTCCACTTTGTACAAAGCGATTAAATATTCATTGGCACGGGGACTGGGAGCCGGCCTCCTGGATGAGCACCCCCACCCTCAGCCGCAGAGCCCTTTTCATTCCCATCCTCTGAATATTTAATCAGCTCATACAAAGCAGAGAGGCTTCAGCAGGGGAGCCTGGGAGAGACCCGGCAGTGAGACCCACTGATCTGAGTGCGCAGCAGACACCCGATCCCAGGCGCCTGTTCCAAAGCCGGCAGATGAAGGATTTGAGCATTCGGCTCAGCATAGCTGAGAGCGTGTTAGCTATTCACAGCGGAGGATGTGACACTTCCTTTCTCTTCTCTCCCCCACCCCGTCTTTTATTCCAGTTAGATGTGGTTTAACCACCTCAGAGTCTAGCAGGAAGATAGGATGAGGAATGCTTCGTTTGTGTCCTGAAAACTGTACAAAATGAACGGATAAAAATTTGATGCAAAGTTTTTCAGCCATTCAAGCACCTCTCTTAATAATTCAGATGTTTGATTTTCTTGTTCAGTATGCAGTAAGGATTAATGCACTTTGAAGATGATACAGAAACTTTAGTTTTCAGAAAGGGAGAAAAGCCTCAGATTAAAAAAGAAAATCCCGCATAGGAGTATGACATTATTACGCGAGCTTCTATCCTCCTGATTCTCTTAACTGATGACGGGGACAGGCTTTGCACTGAAATTTCAGCATAGAGGGATCTTTTGCAGCCTACCTCTAATAAACAAAGTTCACAGCAGAAATGCTGACAGGCTGTGATCAAAGCAGCACCCTCAGGTGTTGCTGTGATATACTGCTTGCTTGCTAAAACACAGCAGTTCAAACAGCCTGGCTGTATTTAATTGGTATATATAGTTTTTCCGACTTGGGGAGCTCAACACCAAAGAAGGTTTCCCTTAGATCTTTCACTCTGCCATTGTTCTGCTATTTGCTCAGAAGAAAGACATTTAGGAGACCAAGTTTTGGGTTACATTTGGAACAAGGACCCTAGGACTATTCATAGCATTGCCTTGAACTTTATAGGAGGCTGCCCTGCAAGCACTCCTCTGCTGTTTGCACTCAGAAGTCCATGCTGTCCTCTCCCCAGCTGTGGGGAGCAGCTCTTCCCCTGTGATGACTGGACATCTTTACTTCAGTCACATCAACTGCATATGTAAAGAAATGACACTGACAGTATACCATAGTGTAGTTTTAGTGTCTTCAGAGTATTAGAAAAAGAGAGAAACATCCAGATGATGAATTCTTGGATTCACTAGTCACCGTTCAGGACTTGCTAGTGTCTGGAGCAGTGCTTGGCTCCATACTCAAAGTTCACAATTCATCCTCTGAAATTGAGATGTGTGCCTAAAACTCTGGCCTAGCCTGACCACTGGAGATACAAGCTCATATATTCTCGAGGAAGAATATTTTTTTCTTGCCCAGTACTCTCACAACATCTGCCACAGTCCCAGATCCTGGCTCTCAGCCTCAGTGTTCTTACCTGAGGAGTCCAGACCCCCACCATGGTCACGTCCCTTCCTCTTGGGTCAGTGAATTCCCAGTCCTAACCAGTTTCTGCTTCTTAGTTCCACCACCTGCTTGTTGTTTTCCTTTAGTCAAGTTTTTGCCTTCTTTCCAGCTGCTCAAAAAAATTCCTTGTTTACACTGCCTCAGCTCCGGCAGGGATATTTCATTCCATCCCACAATTTTACTTTGAGCAAGGAAAATTGGAGAAATCCACTTTCTTTGACTTTGGATGGAGCACGTTCAGCCCAGGGTGAGGATGATGCATGTACCAGCTTTGTGCCAGGCAGGAGCTGTAAGGGGACAGAACGTGCAGTCACTCTCTGTGGACAAACAGCATCTTCTTTCATCCACTCCAGTTTCCAGCAGCCCTGAGAAACTTGCATGTGTGCCCTAAAGACGGGAGGTATGGAGATATTAATTCCTAAACTAAAATGTCTCTACTTAGCATGGGCAAAGTAGGTTTTATTCCAAAAGTTTCTAACTGAACCTTAATGAGAGACTTCTATAAAAACAGTAACAGGCATTTCCCAACAGAAAAGGCCACTTTGCTCCACTCCTGCCTTTTGAGTCACTGCAACAAACTTCTGAGAAACTGGGCCTTTTTGAAAAAAAAAAGTTTGTTATCATTTTTTTGGTAATATGGACAAAACAAAATATTTTCTCAATTCTCGTTCCCAGAATCTGCTAAACTGTTTTGATAAATTTTTTTTCCAAAAATTTTGCCTAAGGCATACACCTGGAATATAAAATATCATCCCAAATGGTTAAAACTTGACAATGTGTCAAAATGTGATCTTATAATAGGAAATATTGTGCAAACATCATATTATGCACTATTAGCCCCACCTATTAAAAATATTTCCTTATGTGTAGCAGAGGCTTATACAAACCAGCACTTGCAGATGTAGTCACTATTTCCTAGTGTGCAATACCTTAGTAATTTTGACTTTTTCAATATTACTGAGTGCAACAAGATAACATTAATGAAATAATCCCTCAGTGAATTTATTCTTTTAAATAAAAGCTTGCTTTGAATTATGCTGTAAAAATGCATCTTTAAATCAACTAATTTCCATTTAATTACATGGCTATTAGTTAAAACCAGCTGAGTGGACTTTTTAATTTTTAATTGTGAAAATTCTCTCCCAGGCTGAACTCTTCTATGCCAAGTTTCTGGGTTGAGCACATTTTTACGGTCTAGTTATAAACCCTAGAAAAACAACGTTTATAGGAAATGTTGACACAACCTTAAATAAAGTGGTGCTAGCTGACACCTCTATATTTTCAGTTTGGGGATTTCTACTGGGAAAATATAAACGCTAATGCAGTAAAGGAAGCCAACTATAATAAAACCCTCATAGTCTTCCTGTTCACCACACGAAGACCTACTTCAAAAAGCACCAACTCAGACTGGAGATGAGTTGGAGTTAACTGCATTCCTCTGAGGGTACTAAAAATTACCTGCAGGTAGTTCAGCCTTGCAGTTACTTGCAAGACTTCAGTTCAGCCAAAACCACGTGAATATCCATTAAAAAAAAAAAAAAAAGAGTGAAAAGAAAATGAGAATGTGCATAAGCTCAAAAAAGGGTGCTAGTCCATTTATACCCTTCCTAGCACAACATAAAAAGAGGAAAATAGACTTTATAGATTCTAACGAAACAAATGTAAGTATACACAGGGGAAAAATATAGAGATGGAAAGTGAAAAGTGAAGTTAGCTTTCCTATCTATATCTTTTAACTCTGGCTCACCTAAAATGAATGAATAAAAGAGGGGCAGGGGCCTCTGCTTAGCCTTATTTTTAAAAGTGTTGGAAAAGATTCATCAGCAAAGATCTGGATGATTTTCAGGACAGCTTCTGAGTCCTGGTGACAGAGATTTGAAAGTGTTAGGTTGCTGATCCTGCCTCAAGAATAAAACCAAATCATATTAGTGATATTCTGGTTGTGAGACATAGTTTTGGAGGGAGGATGTTGGAAAAGGTGGCAATTTCAGAACTTAAATATGAAATTCAGAATAAAAACCAAATTATATTTTTAAGGGCAAATTGTGCTAGCCTGGTTGCCTTCTGTGATAAGATGTCTGGCTCTCTACATGAGGGGAATCCTGTGGATGGCATTTCCCTTGATTTAAGCAATACCTCAGAGATCATTTCCTGTAGCATCCTTGTAGCCAAACTGGGGAGATATGGACTCGATGGCTGGACTTGAAGATCTGTGATAAACTGACTGACTCTTCAGGCTCAAAGAAAATTAACCAGTGGTTCAGCCTAACTCATAACCAATTGAGCAGCTTACTGGATTTAACAGGGGGGCTGATGCTGTTTAATGTACTCCTTAGTGTCTTGGACAGTAATCTATAATGCACTCTCAGCAGATTTGCAGATAATATCAAACTGGGGAGAGGGGTCAGTATTCTGGAGAGCAGAGCTGCCATTCAGGAAGACATCGACAGTCTGGAGAAATGGGCCATGAGAAAACTCTGGCAGTTCAACCAAGGAAAGCACAAAAGCTGCCCCTGGGCTGAATTAACCCACCACAGGAGACCAGCAGGACTCACCAGGAAAGGAGCTGGCAGTCCTGGTGAACAATGTCAGTTGTTAAACATGTCAGTAGTGTGCCCTCTGGGCTGTAACAGGAAGGGTAAAACCAAGGGGTCAAAGGAAGGGACTCTTCTCCCCTTGACAATCACGAGACCTTCTATGGTATAAGGCGCCCAGGGTAGGAACCCTGGTGCAAGAGAAACACTGATACATGGTAGAGGCCAGAAGAAGGCCAGCAAGCTGCTCAAGGGGCTGAAGAAAGAGGCAATAAAGTGAAGTTGAGAGAACTGGCTTTGCTGACCGGGGGATGAAAAGGATCAGGACAAATTTTACTGCTGTTTTCAGTTACCTAGGGAATGGTTGTAGAGAAGGATGGGACTGACTCTTCCTGAAGCTGCATAGCAGAGAGATAACAGGCAAGACAAATGTAACAACGGGAAATTCCAGTTGGACATATGGGAGAAAAAAATTCCAGTGAGAATAGTTGAACAATGGCCAGGTTGCCCAGAGAGATTGTGATAGCTGTTCTTAGAGATACTCACACCTCAGCTTGGCAGGTTCACCATGCTTTCAAGAGCAGGTTGGACAAGGTGATATCCAGAAGACCCTTTCAACCTGAATGGTTCTGTTTCCATTTGCTATTCAGAAATCATCCTGACTTGTCAGTTCAAGGGGTGTCTGGGAAAACCAGGACTTTACAATGTCACTTCTGGCATTGACTTAGTGGAAAAGGAGCAAGTGGGAATGGTGACACTCTGAGCAGCAGCCTGCTGGCTCTCAGATACTATTCAGATTTCCCCTTTAGATAAACTGCCTGCTGATAGAGCTGGATAATTGCCTACTTTTGAGTGCCCAGACTTATCTGTTTTTAAGGAATGGCATGCTGAACTCTCTAGCAACATTAGAAAGTATTGGCCCGAGCTTTTCTTTAGTTGCTATCATACCTAACCTTCACCTCTTCAGAGGCAAACACTAAAAGTTATGTAAAAAGCCAAACTGAATCATCCTGGTAAACAACACCGACCTTGTCTTAGACCTGAAATGACCTACTCTTATATAGCTGTAATCCACTCCACTTAATACAGTTAACAAACTGTAGTCCTTTGATTCAGTGAGTCACTTGCTGCTTTTACCATTACTTTTGTCTCGTCTAATTGTCTATTAAGAAGGCAATTTGGGTTACACCCCAATGAAGATCAGACCTACCTAACCTTCTGCAGCTCCCAAGAGATCTTTCACTGAGGTTTCTGTGCGAGCAGAAGAGTTTTAGATGATAGGTGTGTTTTTTTTTTAACCTTGCTAACATTTCAGCCATTCTGGCAGCAATTTATATAATTTCTGCCTGCTGCCTCCTTCTTCTTCTGTTTTCCCCTATAGATTTCACAAGATATCACAGTAACCTTGGCAAAAATGTGAAATCTACTTTAAGGTTAATGCTAAACTTCTGTAGTACATTATTTTAAGGTTTAAAAGAAAGATAGTAAGTTCCAGTATGTACCTGTCAGTACTAAATGATTGTTCATTTCCTGTGAATTGGGAATAAAGTAATAACATACATCTGGTGAGCTAAAACACGTTGCTTATTTCTTTTTCTTCTCTGAGCCATATCCTTTACCAGCTGTGAGACATCACCATGCAGAATCTGCAAATACCTTTGAGAAAAATTAAAACAAAGGAACAGAGGGCTGGAAGGGACCCCCTGTGTCTTGGAGCCCAGTCCCCCGCTAGCCCCAGGCCACATCACACAATGCCTTTCCTCAGCTGCTCTCACTCCATCTTACAAACCCTCTCGTGCCCCCAAACTTGCATTGGAAGTCTTCTCTCCCCAGCGCTGATTGCTCAACTGGCTACATCATGTCTTTCAGCTTCCAGTTAAAATGCATCCATGGGCAGTTTATGCCCATTTGTTCTTGTGCCAACACTGTACTTTTATCTTCAAAAGATCTTTTCCTTCCTTGATGTTTAACCTCCTGGTGTATTTATAGAAAGTAATGACATTCTGTATCAGCTTTTGTTTTGCTACACTAAATATGTCAAGCTCTTCTGGCCTCCTTATGCAAAACAGAATTTCCATTCCTTCCCATTACAACTTTGCTGCCCTTGTTCCCAAGTCATTTCTGGCCCAGGAGGTTGTTGCTGGACACAGTAATCCTGTAAAGATTTAATCAACTTATTTTATCAGTTGCTAACAATTTTTTTGTGTGAATCAAGCCAGAAGATGACATGGTAAAAGGGTATACATCACTAAATGTACCAAATACATTGAGAAATATCCAATTACTGACTCCTTTCCCTTTGTTAATGTAATATCTCTAAATGTTAGGTGTTTGTGGGCTTTGCAAGACAGTGAAACTCTGATGATGGATCCTGAAGCACATGTTAGAGCCTAGAAAAAGAGGCTGAAGTATGAAAACATCAGCCATGGAAACACAGTGATTAGAATAAAAAGACTCCAAGGGAGAGGTGAAGTAGGATTTATTACCGCACTGCAATGGATGATAAAGGAGGTGATTAGAAATTACCTGTCAAATTCAATTTTTTTACACTCTTCTGGCCTGACAAACACTTGAAACATAAAAATACATATTTACATGAACAAAAATCTCAGCCTGTGCCATTTTCACATCTTCCATTTGAAAGCATAAAGGATGGCAACTGATTTTGTTGGGTTTTTTTGTATGCTATAAATACTGTTTGCTTTCTGTATATCTCCAAGCCAGAACTATAGAAAAATGTAACCAGCTTGATTAAGTGGAGAATAGAAGATCCTTTGCATTTTTCTCCACATGCACTCAATTCTTCTCAGGTCTTGAGCAACTTAATATAAAAGTTTAAATTTTACATGCTCATTGTTAATTTCTGAGGCATGACCTGAATAAAATCCCTGGGGGGGAAAAAAAACACAAAACAAAAGGTCTTATCGATTGAATGTTAGTATATAGTCTTTTATGGAATAGAATTTCAATGCACATATTGCTTATCATGATACTGAAATAACAAATTTCTTCAGTCTTCCACAGCAGTTCCTGAAATTTAGCGTCTCTTTCACGGTTTCTGCCAGCACTGAGCTATGCCCCAGTAGAGTAATTTTCTTTAGTGTAATACACCACATAAATATCATAGTTTTATCTGATGGCAATGAATCTTTGAGGCAAACAGTTCTTTTTCCAGCCCTTTCATATTATATTCATAAAGGCGTGAGGGCAGCTTGAATGATTAAACATTAAGCTGAAAGGCAGCATTCGGAAGAGACCTGAATGGGGACCTCCCTGCTGGATTAAATGTAATATTCTTGCAGAAAATGGCTAACCTGGCTGCAGGCAGGAGGCGAGCTCCACTGCTCCCTGCGCTCCCAGGCAGGAGAAACTGTGGTTTGTGCAATTTCGCTTTATGCAAGAAGCAGATTCCCAGTCACTGTTCAGCTGCAGTTGCATTAGGCAAAGTCTTTGTACCTCTGCTGCCCTTTGTGGTTCTCTAGACACGTGAGCGTCGTCCTTCTGCATGCAAATCTCAGCATGTTTTGAAGATATTTTCCCTCTGTGACCTGCCTATTGGGCTGGCTCAGGCTCAGATTACAGAGGTGTTCAATGGATATTAAGCACACACCGGTACTTTTTCAGGCAGGAATGATAATTTGGAGCTGTAAAATGCAGCTACTGTGTTTACTCAGTTAGGGGACAAATTGTGCTCCCCAGGTCTCATATTCTCAGGCTGGTTGTGAACATTTTTGTTTTGCTTATACTACGTTCTGGGACTCAAATGGCATATCCTCCTGGGGTCTCTGCCTGTATGAAACTCTCTGGAACAATATGATTTGATTGGGTCTTAGTTCTTTCTTAGTGTTGGTCACCCCTCCAAGTCTCTATGTCAGCTCAAGCAGGATGTCTGATAATGGAGAAAACTCAGCTACAGTGAAACAGAGCTACTGCATGAGATTGTCCTTTTTAAATTCTAATATCTTCAAAGGAGTCCATTTCAGGAATTAAGAGTAATTCTCTTGGAGCAATGAAGTTTATATAGTCAGCGTAAACAAACCTACGCCTGCTTCATGCCAGGAGAGGAGAGAGGGGGAGATATTTCTTTTGCTGCTAACATAGGCTCTTTTGCTTGAGTAGTATTTTTGGCAGATGCTACCATATTTAACTTCCCACAATGGCACTGTTTATTTAAGGCCAATACAAAACATCCCTGGCCCTTCTCTTAGATTTTTCAGTCCCTTGGTTGACTTTCATGTATCCTTTTAAGCACATTTTTTATGGTGCCTTTGGAATCACTGCTCAGTGCCTTTAAACAAAATACTTCCAAACAAGAACTCCATCTTAGCAGGGTGAGAAAATAAGCTGTACATGGGCCACTGCTCATGGATTTCACTACTTTCTGTTCTCACCAGCAGTTCAGAGGAACAAATAATTGCCAGACCAGAGGTCTACCTAACCAAGTTCCTTGTCACCAACAAAGATCAGTTGTGATTATTTAGAGAAGAGTGTACAAAAAAGCATAGTAGTGCTTTGCCTAATATGCACTGAGGTCCTGACAATCATTTTGTCCAAGGCTGCACTGTTTTGTTTTATCAGACTGACCTAGGGGAAACTTAATTCCAGTTTTTGCACTCTGACTATTTTTGGTATAGAAAATATATTTGCAGCTGTAAATCTTTCCCAGATTTGCATTTGATTTTAAATCAAAGGTAAAAATGTAGCTACAAAAATGAATTTCAAATCCTTACAGGAAGTTTATTAGGTCCTTAGGGACAATGGCTTGTGGCCAGACCAACAGTCTCTGCTTTTTACAGAATGTGGTTACTTTTCACTCCTGATTCCAGGCTGAAGCCTCCATCTCTACATGAATGCAGTGGCACCATTTCTGTTTGTATCCATTATACCTAAGTTATTGGTCTCTGGCTTTACATGTGCCAGAGCAGACCTATGCTGCAGCCAAAGCCACTGCCTAAAAAACATCCATCTGCTAACCAAGCTGCCACAGGTGGTTGCCTGCCACGAGGCACTGTGGCCATAGCCACAGGACACCTCTATCCAGAGGAGCACGCTGCTGCTTTGGAGCTGGACAACTGGAGCAGTCAGCATTTCCCAGCCTGCCAGGGACAGCTGGGGAATGCAGTCTTCAGCATTCTTGCCTCTTCAAGCAAATGTGTCGGAAATGGTTTTGTAGTGGCCTACTCACAGCCTGATTTTTCTCCCAGATGTGTGTTATTTCTGCTTAACAGTATTTACTGTTGGTTTTTTGGTAAACCTCTGGCTACTCAGAGTTTCTGGTCACGCCTTTCTACTGCCTTCCCCAGGTAAGAATATCACCTAATACTTTAATACCCTTTAATACCACCACCACTGCTTTGTTCCTGTGTTGTCCTGTGAAATACTGTGAGTGCCAAACACAACCCAAACAGCCATCTGCAGAAACAGTGTCTCCCAGAGGAGGTGCAGAATGTGCACAAACATGCACTCTGTTTTCCTAAGGACACCTGCCAGAATCCTGCTGATGCACTAAGCATAGGAAAATATTTGGCACAAGCCATGTCTCCAAAGATTTTTCTCCTTGTAGGTAGTGGAAAATTCTCCTTTCTTAAAATACTTACTTCATTTTTTTCGGGTTCTCTCTATATAAGTGAATGCTTCTGCTGTTCCCTGCTGTGGTGTCCAATAAGCACAGACACTTGTGGTTTCTCAGGTCTCTCAGAGCACTTATCCAGTCTCATTTTAGCTCCTGCCTAAAGGTGAGTGGTGTGAACTGCTGTTATGCTGCACTCTCCCTGCTTTGTCCTGTTCTTCTGAGAGTTTCTTTTTTCCTCAGAAGATTTCCCCTGATTAATTTTCAGTTTTTTAAGTCCTTGGCCTTTCCAACAAATGCATCTTTTTATAGGGACTAAGACTTTTTTAACTCATTAATGGGTACTGCTTTCACCAATATACTCATGAATTGTGCTGAGGTGGTGGCATGACTGGAATATTAATAAAGGGAGCATTGGCTTGCTCGAAGGACAGGAAAGATTAGATATACTGCCCTGTATTCAAGGATACACAGGTGTGCTGGGAGTTCCAGAACGTGGAGGAATTTACCATCTCTGAGAAGGTAAAAGGGGAAAAGAATATGAAGGCTTTGATTGCTAGGATTGCAAAATATTAAACAAGGAAGACTTGAGGTTTTTTGTGTCCAAAAAGCAGAATTAGCCAAAGAACAGGATATAATATTAATGAGGGATTTTAACAATCCAGGTATTCCTTAGTGAAAGAATGCAATGGAACGCCAGTGTCCAGTGAGTTCCTGGAATTACTGGCAATTCTTGTTCAAAAAAGTGTAGGATTTTCCAGATTTGAAGCTAAGCAGTAAAGAATGATATGAGAATGTGAAGGTGAAAAATTACACATGTAAGACTAACCTTGGAGTTACAGGATATATGATTCTTGGAAAAGCAAGGAAGAAGAGCAAAAAAAGATGATGGACTAGAAGTGTGGAGGCTTCAATAAACTAATAGATAGCGGGTAGCTAAGTGAACATAGGCATCAAAGACGTCTGTAAATTTCTCAAAAAATGTTGCTAAGCATTTATTATTCCACATGAGAGAAACTCTAGACACTGTAAAAAGAAAACAAGCTGGTTAAGCTATTTGCAAAATATGGCCAAAGGAAGTAAAATGAAATACTTGCACAGCATAAATAACACAGAAAATGGAGGGCAAAGGAGCTGTGACGGAAAATGAAAATTATTCTCAAATAGATAAAAAGTCCATAAAAAGGAGAGGTTGTTTTTTTTTTTTAAACATAGGATTAGATTATAGCAAAAAATTAATTTCAACATTAGGTAATACTTTCAGTTGTAAAGTAGTAGAAAGCTAGTATATATTGTTTGTGAGTAGGGACATTACAGATTTTACATCAGTGGAGGTTTTTAGGAAGGACAGCAAACTGTCAGAAGTCATCTAGAAATAGTTCCTATTAGTGGGTAGAGCAGTGGGCTACATGACCTCTTGATTATTTTTCCAGGCATTTATTTAATTTTTATGGAACTGTGCTCCATTTATTAATCAACTTTGCAATTTGTTCACATGCTCCCTTTATGCGTGTCTTCATCACATAAATGCCTAAATCTTGCTTCTTTACCTCCTTCATTCTGTGGATTTTTTAGTGTTAAAATTCATAGTGGTCCTGCTTTGGCTAGTATACCTCTAACTTCCTAAAAAATTGGAACTCTTCCAACATTTTCCAGTGATCCTACAAAAAAGTCTTCTGAACGGGAAGTTCCATTATTTCCCTTTTCATTCCCACTGGGCACACTTTCCAGACACTTGGAGAATTATGCAGTGATGCTGTCCTTTAGGTCTTGCATCTTATTCCATGGACCAGCATTAATATAAGATGATGGGTGTTGGCTTTTCAAAATATAATTATGAGAATGATTAGAAGAGTGAAAGACTGGCAGCAGGAGCACACAGATAGAATGCATTTTCTTGGCACAGAAGCAGATATTGTTCATCTTTAAGATTTTTACTGGAGTAGGCTGCAAGGTAAGAGAGAGAATCAGGAGGAGCAGATGACTGAGGCCAGCTCCCCTCCTTGCCTTAACTCTGCTGTTCTTAGCAATTCATTCTTAGAGATTTTGACTTGTGCTCAATTTCCCTAGCAGCAAAGTTCATATGTACTTGATTACTTACACAGGAGACAATTTAACCATGAAAACCTCATATGTGAGGGATTAGCTGAGGGCAAAGTTGGGCTCTTAAACTCTTAATGTAAGTATGGTCATGACAGCACAGTTTGATTAAATTGAAACATTTCACTTAGCAAAGTATAGATTTAATTCTAATAATTTTAAAGGTGTCAAAAAGGAAGGGGTACTCATTTCACTCAGCACATACAGTCTGCACATCTGTCTCCCTGAGGGGAACAATGAACAAACCTTGCACTGAAAAAATAAACAATATCTGTTTCTGTACATCATTCATCTTCTGGTACTTGCAGTTTTCATGGACACATCTGCATGATTTCTACAAATCCTATCACACTTCACATAGAGAAATGAGGTTAGTGATACAAAGTTTTATTTAAGAAGCAAGACGTGCTGTTGCTTTGTTTTAAGATAAAATATAAGTATTAGAAGTTCTCTCTTTTATTTCCTGCAGACAAATGTTGTTGAGGATGCTACTGAAATATTTTTCCCATTGCAATGGCTTTGTCTCTAACCATGGTTTTCATGCTTAATTTTTATGTTTACCATCAGTCATGCAATTCCAATTGACATATGATTTGATTTTTCTGCTACATAAACCAATTCTACATCAGTGTAGTTCCAGTAACTGGGGCTACTCACGCCACAAGGAAAAGACAAAGCCCTTTTTTGTTTTCTTTAGTTTCTCTTTCCTTAATCACTTGGGCCAGATTCTTAGCTAATTTAATTTTCCTCTGTTATCTTCAGTTCAGCTCTGTTGACATATTGTATTGGCAAAATTTGTACTTCATTGTTACAGGTAAATTTCTAAACAAGTCAGTCAAAATTTCTGTGTTTCCATTCTACTGAACTCTTTCCTTTGTGTTGAATATTTTGAGCTCTCTTCCTGCCCTCACAGGCACCCACGTGGCTTGCTAAAATAATGCATGTGAAATTGCAGGCTGAACTTGCAAGACAGCTCCCTAAAAAAAACCATCTTGAAATCAATGGCTGGACTTAAGAAACCTCATTTATACATTTTATGCAATATGATAAATTACTGTTGCACTCTATTAAGAGTTTATACTGAGTGACTCAAGTGGATGGTATGAACTGCTTTATCCACCAGCTAAAAATCTGTTTTCTTTTCACTCTCTTCTGCCTCATAGAGAAGGGGAGAAGCAAGGTGGAGTCCTGACTGGTTCTGACTTCAGCAACAGAGTGAACTGCCCCCTGTGTGTGTGAAGAGACAAAAAAGTGTGCAGCCATCACCCTCCTACAATTGCTCACAATTTAAAAGCCAGCCAGCAGCAGGAACAGGAAGAGAAAAGGTCACAAGAGGACAGTGTCCATGGCCAGCATCAGGTTTCACAGAAGGGACCATAAGGGAGAAAATGAAAAACATTTGGACTTAATTAAGGCACTAATCTGGAAAAATGAGGAACAGTTGAAAGCTGCAGAGTTGGGGCATTGTATAAACTTCTTTTCTTGATTGCAAAGTAGCCTTACAGTAGCTTCTGCTACTGAGAATAAGGGAGGAAGAGGTTGGTAGGAACTGAGGTTCTGAGGTCTACCCTAGAGCACTGTTTTTTATAGTGAAGTAGCATCTATGAAGGCAAAGGAGGAAGTACAAAAGGAAAGGGGTCTGTGAGAAAATGACATACATTGCTTAGAGCTTTGCTCCCTAACAGTGCTTTCACATCTTTGAAAATATGTATTTCTCCTAGAAGTAGCTTTTCAGTTGTCATCTTAAATTTTCTGCTAGAAAATTCTCTGTGTGCTTATACATAGTACATAAACAATAGATAAATACTGAGTTATATAAAATAACATCGTAGATAACATGGACATATATTTGCTTGCATTTATCTCAAAAGAAAAAAAAAAGTTGGTACACGCACATCGGCAAAAAACTGAAACAAAAGAAGTTCCTTCCAGCCTTTTCAAGGTGTAGCTGTACTACAGCTTTGATTAACTAAAGGCAGAGGTATCTGATTTGGTTTCAGACCTCTGTGTTTTGTCACTTGTTTGGATACAATAGAAGTAAAGAACAAAATTAGGGGACTTGCAGTCAGTGGCCTGCCCATACTTCACCATGAAAAGCACACAGAAAAACTGCAGTTCTGAGCATCCCAGACAGAGAGGCAGTGAGAATGCTCAACCCCAAAGTTTGTCCTTTCAGCTGCTGAAAACTGGCATAGCTATTCAGCAGGAAAATGCAGTGCTGCTCAATATGGCACTGGCATAAATTCACCCATTAGAAGCTGCATGCAAACATCTGAGGGTATCGAATAACCAGGGATTACAGTTAGATGAGGGTTAAAATGGATGTTGAGTGTCTAAATGCATAATTTCTTTTTTTCTTTATGGTCATAACAAAGACTAAGAAGCGTGTATTTAGTTCATGTGCAGAGACCAAGGCAGATTTGCTACCAGACTGGGTAAGCATGTCTTATGCAAAACTTTCTATGGAAGGAGATTTCTAACCTCTTTCAGGATTCAGGACAGAGAGATGCTTGTGAGCAGGAAACAAAGGACATAGCAATTTTTTTTAAAAAATCAGCTGGTTTTCACCTTTTAGATTCACATTTAATGAAGGGAGACAAGTAATTTTCAGTATAATCAAATGAGAAATTGGATATTAGACTATTTTCCCCATTCTAGTTTCCATACAAAATTTCTCAGCTATAGCAGTTTGACGGCACATAGGATCACGTCCTTATCTATAGAAAATGGGCTCCATTAAAAATAGAACGATGTTGTTTTATGTCATAAAGGGGGTATGGCCCTCAGTCCAGGTATGGCTTCAGTTGAGTTTTGAGCCCTGATTTTCCCACACATTGTTTCATATGCAGCTGTCTGGGCAAAGGACGTTGAAAATGTGCACAGAAAGCTGCTCAAGTACCTGACAGTAACCTGCATCTATTTTGCATGATAAGTACAACAGACAAAGACAAGATAGTCTAGAATCAAAGCAACCACTTGTTCCCTTCCCATTAACATACAGGAAAAGGACAGAACATTGATGTCTACTGAAGTAAAAAATTATATAATAATATTGTTATTTGAGAAAAATTGAATAGAGCTTTTTGATAGAAATATGTTCTATTTGGTAAGGATAGTCAGAAGTTTGTGGGTCTTACATGAAAGTTCTTTTTAAATTGTGTTTTGTGGCAATTCTTCCTAAAAACATCTGTGGCATGCAGTAAATAGTACAGTTGTTGCTTTGAAAAAAATCTGTGTCTGCAGTGGTCTGAAAATAAAATCCCACATCAAGGAGTTCACTACAAGTTAGTGCTGCTCACAGACAAAGGATACTAATGCAAGGATGTGTGTAGAGTTATTTCTAAGCAATGCTTTTCCACGTAGCTATTTTGGAATTGCAAATATGTTTCTCTTCTCTTGTTTTCCCATTGCTGGTGAAATGTGCTCCCTTTCAGCTTCAGCAGAGTACTTGGACAGGTGCACTGAAAACCCCAAACTTGCAGCTGAAAAGGTGCTTGCATGGTTCACTCAGATGGTAGAGCTCATTCTGGTATCATTTAGGCCAGATTTATGCTGATGGAACACCTCTAGGTGAAATCCAGGTCTTTTTGTACTCAGGGCTAAGATTAACTCCAGGGACAGCCAAACGAAACCAGGTTACAGAGAAAGCACTGGAAATACCTTTGTTATTTATGCACTTGACTTAAGCCAAGTGATCTAATTGTTGATGGGTTTCAGTAAAGTATGCCCCATCTGATGCCATTAAAGTCAACCAAGCTAATCTTGTTTTACATACGTGGGATCAGGATCAGAATTTGTCTAAAGAGACTTTTTTCATTTATTTAAGTGGAGGAAGCGGAACTAAAGGGTTTTACAGCTGAAATAGGACTTTAAAACAAGAGGAGGTGTACAGTGAACTTCTCTGAAGTGTCCAGCCTGCTAAGGAGCAGTTGCTGTTGCCACTGCCTCTGCCAGCCCGTGTAACTACATGCCATCCTTAGGCTGTATTTCCAAAAGCCTCATCAAGGTACTTTCTGCTTTTTCGTATGTTAATTTTCTCACCGAGAATATCAGCAAGCAAGTTTTCTACTCCTTTTTTAGCCCTTGAAACGGGTGGTAGCATTTTAATGTTTTTAAGTAGTGTCTGTGCCAGCTACTTGGGAACTCTTTTTTTCAAACTCTACTTGTCTGAGGTAAATCTAGGCATAGATGCTACGCAGTAGTCATTAATACCCTGCCATGCATGTGCATGGACTACTGCAGAGGTCAGTCCTGCCCTCCCTTCCCAACTCCTACATTTAGTTCCATCTATGAGTCATGAACTCAAACATTGAAAAGGCACTGTCAGAGGAAATTAAGCAGAAAAGTTGCTCCCAAAAATCAGTGGACACAAATCTCTCTCCTCTGCTTTCTGAAGAGATGCCAGTTCCTCCTGTGTATACACCTGGTAGAGCAGCACTGCTCAAAGAAACATCTCAATCTTCTGTGGCAACAAGCCCAGAAGCTGATCTGCCAGCCCCAACCTGGTTAACTACTAACAGGCAGTAAGTGGGGGCAGCCAGCACACCAAAGAGCAAGGGCAACCTATTTATTCTGCACTGGGGACAACTCTGTTGCTCTGGTGCTGCAACACTTAGGTGACTTCCAAGACACAGGCTTCTTGGGAGTTTCCTTTGCCTTTCTGACAATCTGCTAGGAGGCTCAGATATCACAGTTTTGCTTCACTACTTATCCCAGGAGCTCTGCTAGCTGGCTCAGTCTGCAAGCACATCTCATATCACATGCAGCGGTTCCAGAAAAACTGCTTCTCAGTCCTCATCCTTCTTCTTCTCTGTTAATAAATATTCCCATGTCCTCAGAAACCTGATGAAATTACACTGCCAAACCAGTCTGCTGCCCACCTGCCAGTATGTGTACATTCTGATGGACATGCTCAGCAGCATCCCCTACGCTGCCTGTCAGCAGGTCAGAGGTGGCGCTGGCAAAATCAGCAGATGCCAGCCAGCACAGGAATCGTGTGAGTCATTGCTTCTAAGTCCAGTTTCCAAATTTCTGTAGTTTCTAATAGGCATCCTGGAATTCACCATTAGGAAAACAACTATGGAATAGCCTCACGGAATACTGGAGGATTTATTAATATATAGACATAGAGATGTAGAAACTGTATGATTAATAAGAAAAACACCTTCACTGGGGAAAAGAAAAAGTGGTATGTGTGCACTTCCGTTTAATATCTTTAATTACTGTAATTTCAGTGAATGACTAAACTAATCCAGTGGAATAACCCCGAATAGACAAATCCAGGAACTTCTCACTGATGTCCCCCAAGGCATGTCCCCACTTTTTGACTCTTTTCTCTCTATTGCTTTGCAAAAAGGACTTCTAATTCTGTACACGTTATCATTCGGCCTGTTTCAATTAGGAGTGCCCCTTAAAAGCTTTGTTTCTTTCTCTCTTCTGTAGACAGAAGATTTTACGTTAAAAATCAAAACAGTCCTTCTTCCATATTCTGCTTTTATACTGTGTATATTCTGTCATCCTAAATTTTACCAGTGCAAATTGTGAGACAGGCTCTCTCTGCATGGGGGAAAGGTGTAGTTATTTATACATAACTTAGAACATGCTTTGGTATGTGTTCCTAGCTAAATATATAAAAAAAGACGACTACCAACACAACATCTCCTGAAAAATTAACATTCTCAATTCAGTGACATTTTTTACTGCGCACCTTCATTTGGCTAAGTAGGCTATGCATGAAAGCATCCAATCTGGAATAATTAGTGACAGTTACTAAATTTCAGCTTTTGCCTTCTGTTTCCAGGATTTTTTTTTTTTAATTTCAACATAATTCTGACTAAGTTTTCAAGTCTAAAGGATATAAATCATAAAAATATAAAACAGACATACATATACATCAGAACCTTTAGTTTCCTCTCAGATCCACCAATTTCACCTGTATAGCTCTACAATTATGTCTAAAAGGCCTATATAGTGAGTGTCAATATCAATTAATTAGTGATGCTTTAAAAAACCTTTTTGTGTGACATTTGGGGAAAAACCTGGTGATAAAAAACCATATTTTTTCCTTCCAAGAGTAAATCAATCTATGACTCCTTCATACTCAGCCTGTACTTCAGATATGCAACTATAAACCCATTATAGTTCATCTCTAGATATGGTGCTCTAACTCTCTGTTTCACATAACTTAGATTATGCAAAATGCATGCTCATTAACTAAAATACAGCTGTTGCTTTTTATGAAAAAAATAAACAGCAGGATATATGTTACCATTGCCATTAGAGGGAGTTTTACTGAATAATTCCTTTGACTATGGTATGAAACATCCAACTTTAAATGTCAGTAACTGAAGTATGAACAAAGAGACTGATAAAAGGCTTTTTGGACCAAAGATGAATCTATTCCAATATCCTATCTCCTAGCAGATATGTAGGGAAGAATACTACAAGAAAAGCATATTTCAGTACTATTTGGAATACTCTCCCATCTTGCAATTTGTGGCTCTAGGAATACCTTTCTAAAAAAGCCACCTTTATTTCATAGATCAAGATGACATTTTTATTAAATATACTAACAAGGTATAGATACTATTTTTTATGTTTTATACTTGCCATTATTAGACGAATACTTTTCTTTAGTTTTATTTCACAAACTGGAAAATTCTAGCTAGACTTCTTGTGCTAACAAAGGTGTCCTCCCTTTTTATATGGTCACATCTTGCTGCTCTGGAACCCAGGATGGGGGGAAGAAGCTGTGGGAGACTCCTTTGCTGTTCTCTGCACCAGACACCACAAGGTTCCTGACATCAGGCATCTCCTTTCTTCTCTCACATCTGCTAAGTGATTCAAAGAGTACACCAAATCTCCCTTTATTTGTGTCACCATTACTATGTGGACTATATTTGGTAAGAACTTGCTAGGATATCCTGCATCCTTCTTGTGACATATTTTACCTTTAACCCAGGAGACAAATTACCAAAATGGTTCCATTTCTTTCTTTTCAGGACACAGATGTCTTGGCACAGGATCTGCACTGAAGAATCACAGCTCAGTATTATTGGTCTTTTCCTTCCTCTCACTGCTGGGCTGCTCATGGCCAAGAGCCGGATGGTCACAGGCCTCATAAGCTTCTTTTCTTAACCTGGCTGCCCACGGAAATGAGGTATTTGCAACACTGCTTTTCATCTGGTGGTGTGGTATGTTTTGTTGTTTTGTTTTGTTTTGTTTTGTTTTTTTTCCTGCCTGCCAGTGCCCTGGTAATAAAAGAGAAATCCATTGAGAAACTCTGTCTGCATCTGAAAGAGGAGTCTCAAAGAAAATGACATTCTTACTGGATTTGCAGCAATAAGCAGGCAAGATAAAATTGTGCCATGTGGGGGGATTAGTTGGACATAAATTGTGTCATATTTTAGGCGGCAGCAGCTGGCTGATGACCCAGCAAGCTCCAAGCATTGCTAGTCACAATTCTGGTGTCCCTTGCAAGACTGGGAGCATCAGGATGGTCCTGAATGCGATGGAGGTAGACAAATGTTTAAGGAATCAAGGTGCAGGAATAATTTTTTTTTTTTTTGCCTTATGCTGCCTTTTTAAGAACATACTATTTAGGGTTTTAAAGCTCAAGTCAGGTTTTGCCTTTGTATAATTTTTCTATCTGAGGATCACAAGGCACTATATGAGCATTGGATCATTTTCCCACACACACCTTCTGAAATTATGCACTCACTGTAATCATAAAGAAAACATGCAAACTGGATTCTCTAATTTAAAGTAGCTACAGTTTTTCTTTGTGGACCTTATTCACTAATACATTTTTAATATGCCTATGTACAAATAATACACATGAAAGATAATATAACAGTAAATGTATCATCTATGTAAAATGCTCAGATAAGAAACTATGAAAATTGTTTGGCTTCTTCACCACCAACTGAAAACTATGATAGTTGGTTTCATATTTACGTGTGATATGAACCCTGAATTAAGAGTAATAATACTTTTTTAATGCTTTTAGACATACTGATTTTCTAGGGATTTCAGAGGACAGACTTTTGTTTAATCATATTTCTGGGCTGTTGCCAGGCTGTCACTATTCCCTAGAGCTGAATCTCTGGACATCAGAGGTTCTCCCCTGGAGCTGCATCCATAGACATTAAAGATTCAAAGTCGTTACATACCTTAAGGTAGGAGAGGCAGGGGACTTGGTCCTAATTACAGCTTATGCCCATTTAAGATTCTTTAAGCTTAATGCAGAAGCCTTGATGCAAATGAAAATCTGGTCCTCAATCACTTCAAAAGTACTCACAAAAAAGGTTAAAATTCTGTTTAACTTCCTCTTCTTATCAAAGTCTTGGAAAAAGAGAGCCTTTTCATAAGGACTGAGCACTGCATGTTTTATCTGAAGTCTGCCGTTTAAAGAGGGTGATTGATTTTTCCACATAAAGGGCAAAATAGCAGGAAATCTGTGCCTCACTAACTCTTACACACATACCTGCTAGCAACTGAGAAGCTCACTATTCAAATCAAAGTGGGATTTCTGGGTTTTAACTATAGCACTTGAAGGGCTCAATTCCTTTGGCTTTGTCTTAAATTAAGAGCCAGAAATTATTTCCCCATGAGAGTTCAAGTCAGATCTTTGCCAAGGCCATGGGTCACTTGATTGCATCCAGAAGTTTACTCTATACTTAGCTGGTGATGTGTCGATGTGATGAGGTTTCAGCACATGATACTTAGTGACTGAAGCTGGTTCCCATGATTTTTTTAAATTCAGTTGGGGAATAGGAGTACATAAAATCTGACTATAGTTTTCATGATTTTTTTTCCCCCATGTTATAGTTTTCCAGAAATGTAAGCCTTTACAGGGACCTTTGATTTCTCACTTTTACCTGTACACCACAGAGTTATTAATGGTAATGAAAAATAAAACTGCCACATCGATGCACTGCTGTGAAAAAAAATTACTAATTAAATGTGGAGTAAGTGACTATGATAAAACCTCTTGGTAATATGCCTGGCCACTGTGGGACAAGAGGTCATGCTTCACATGCCAAGAATGACAGTGAGATCCTACAAGGGTTTGAGAACCAGTTGGAGAGTCAGTTCTCTAGTTCAGTGACCTCACTTCAGTGGGAACCATATAAACACAGAAGTTGACCAAATAAATTTAGATGTATTTATAACTCTCTTGTGTAGTGTAGTACACTGAAAACAAGGGATGTAGAAATTATAGACTGCCAGTAATGGTAAAAGAAAACAACAGCAACAAACACAATTTTAAATATATATTATAAAGAGAAGACAAGAAAAAAAAACTTTCCAGAGAAGACTGCCAGTAGCTCAGTGACTCTCAGCTTTTTCACCCCAGGATCCTTTTCCTATATGGTTTGCCTCTAACAGAAGCCTCTGTTTTAATTGTCAGTCTGGGCAGAACAGACTGGCTGGGATTCTCTGAGAAACCCTGCAAAAAACATTAAGGCTTCCTTGCCTCAGTGCCTAACTGGAAAAAGAGAACATAGTTTTCTTTCTTACTGAGCTGCATATAGATACAGTATTAAAATTAATTCTTTGAAATGAAAGAAAGAAAATAGCAAGAACTGCCTCAAAAGGTACTAAAGGACTATTTTAAATTTCTTGAGATTAAAATGACAAAAATTCTTTGTAGTCCAATCTCCCACGCATCCCATTGCCATACCTTCTGCAGATACCTACAGGATGGTTTAAACCAAATCCAGATTGCAATTTTTATTAAAACCAATGGTCTGTCCTGTGATTCAAGAGCAATTTGCTCACCCTCAATGCTGCAGCTCTGCTGGACACAGCTGCAAGTGTGCCACCTTTGCACTCCCAGAAGGTCCTGTGCAAACTGCTCCCTGGCTTCTTTGCAAGAAGCAAAGTCCCAATGTGCAAGCCTTCTGCATTATGAAACTGAAAGAGAGGGGCACTCCCTTGTATTACATAAGAGACATATTGCAACACAAGCACAAATAAAGATTTTTATGAGAACATCTGATAAACCATTTAGAAAGCCAGCAGTGTGTCCGTGCCACAGATCATCAGGTGTTAAAAGCACGGCTGGCTGTGCAGGGTTCCTGCTCTACTCACTGCCTTGAATGGTCTCTCTGTGAGCTGCAGTCTTCATTCAAAAGTTTATTTTTACAAAGCATCTCTTCATTGTCAGCATAACACCTTCGTGAACTAACTCAAAATTCTAAACAAAAGCAATTTAATCCTTGTCTCTGGAACACAGCCTACCCTTGCTATACAGCACTGCTAGAATAAGATACATAGTAGTCAAGCATGGATTGCAGTCACAAAGGGTATTCTACGCTTTCATTGAAAAAAGAGGTCATATTTGATTTTTTTTCAGTCTTCCAGTATTTGTCCCTCTTTTCAAGCTTCATTGACAAGCGCTACAGGAAGTTTCACAGCAAATACCTTTTATCCCTTAGGATGCAGAGCAGCTGGGCTGGCTGATGGACTTACAACTCTGCACATTTTTCAGATGTTTCCTTGACTGCTTTTTAGGAACAGCTATTTCTATAAACCTTTTGTTACTTCTAAGTTGTCCAACCTTTATGGAAATTCCTTTCTAAATGAATATGAAACAGCATCTTCACTACTTCTGAATCACTGATTTCCATCCTTCCCATTTAATCTGGTGCTTATTTTCAGTTTCCCTTCACCTTCTTTATTCTGTTTGCAAAAGCTTATTCTCTCCATATTTTGAAGTATAATTCCATTTTCTTCTATCATCCCATTAAAAAATTTTATTTTTGTATATGTTTCTTTAATTTTTTTCATTTTTGAAAGTTCTGCATTTTTTTTAAATCCTTCACAATGTTATAGTTCTTTGTAGAGACTTTTTAGTGGCTTTTTAGTCCACAGTAGTAGTAAAAAACATTTCGTGATACTGAAAGACGAGAGTTTGCTTCTTCCTGCTTGCAAGGCTGCAGGTTTCCTCTCAGTCATGTGTGTTTCCTTGGCTTCTCATTAAGAAAAACAAAAAAAAAAAAGAGACAAGAACTACGTGTTCTTGGCTTGTCACAGTATTTTACTACCTTGAAGGACAGAGATCAACTTGTTGGGCACAAAATGAAAACTTAAGAACAAGCAGTTTGTGGGTTTTTAAAAATAATTTTTATTTGGCATCACCAGTCAAGGCTTTCATGTTGATGAAATCTATTGCTGTCTCTGAAAAATCAGTCAACCTAAGCTAGTACAAAATCAGTTCAAAGAGAGATTTTTCTTACTTTACAGTTTCTTAGAAGCTTTTGAAAGTGTCACCTCAAAAGAAGGATAATAAATACTTAAAATTTATTCCTAGTCTCTTCAATAAAGCAATAATAAAGGGTATAAATTCTGGCCTTCACAACACAAAAGCTACGTTGAAAGAATTTTAGGAGGTTGAGAAATCACATCCTGAGAATTTAGGAAGTGCCAACCAGCCTGATTTTGGCTTTCATGCTCTTGACGATGATACAGCTCTTAGTTATATGTGTCCAACTGTTTTTCAAAAAATAGAACAAGAGGTGGACTAAATAAGTGATTACAGTGTATTTACTTTCTCTTTCAGGCCAGGTGGGTGATTAACCATACAGAGTGCTGTTATTTTGGCTATTGTGCTGACCACCAGCAGTGACGGATTCTTATCTTCTGTGCAAATGAAGATAAATGCTTTTGGCTTTTCATCTGCAGAAATATATTATTGTAAGGGGAAATGTTAAAATTAAGCATCTGTAATCCATTCCAGGATTTGGAATAAGGTGTGTTCATGTGTACAAGACTATTCCGCTTGCTGTCCATGAGTCTGTCCTTCCTCCTTCAACCTACTCCTGCAAATCTATCTTGTCCTACTACAGCAGACTGAAGTCTTTTTACTTCACTCATGGGACTCTGACCAGACTCAGTTTTCTTGTCCAGTCTGTTTCAAGATAAGATCAAAACCATTATCTGAAAATCTCCATTCAGCTATCCCCTAACACCAGGGGTACTTGAGCTCATATAGCTGAGGTAGTGCCGTAGGTTCCTCTTAGAGTCAGAGGAGAAGAAATAAGGACTGATAGGGCACCATTGATCTGTTGAGACTGTGGGAGTTAAACTGCTGCCCAGACTTCTCTGACATGTTGTCTTAATATGCATTCACTTTGAATCATATGCAAAGGTGGTTTTTAGCAGCATGTTAACTGCCCTTCCGAATTCCAGCAGCATTTGTTTCAGATTTTTTTCTTCTCATTTTTCTGAGCTGCAGATTTTGATCTGCTCCATCCCTTGGATTTTTCCCCTGTATTTATTTTAGTTGCTTGTTCTGCTTATTTGATCCGGATCTTGGCTTCTTTATTATCTTAGTTGGCATTTCTCCTTTTTTTTTTTTATTCCAAAAGCAGTGTTTCAGCATTTAAATGTCTGACAGGTTAATCATGACAAAAAGGAATGTACTTAAATCTCATTATATTTTTCAACTTCAAAGAGTTTTACTCATATTTATTAATGTATCATCAAAATATTTAAGTCAGAATTACCACTGCTGTTTCAAAGGTAAGTGAACTGAGATGCAGACATTAAAGCTTAAAACTCTTATACATTTAAAAAGTACAAATAGTCAGCAGGAGGCCTAATCTGTAGGAAGCAGAAGTCTGGCACTAAGAGGTTTTTTAAAGCTTGTGTTTGGTATTGTCCAAGTTTCCCAACTTCTCTGAGTCTGTACTCTAGTGCAGTGGATTTAAGTGCCTTCATCATCTTTAAATAACAGTACTGTGAAGTACTACAAACTAAACCAACACCAACCCAAATGATTCTCTGCCTGGCCTAAAGCAAACTAGTGCTATGCAGTAATACCTTACTCCATGTGGGAGGATTTTCTTCACAGGTGGTGTAAAATTCCTCCATGTGGACTGAAGTGCAAGAGAGTACAGTAGGGTAACTATTAATGTTCTAAAACTTCACGGATTACGGGAGGGTGGGAAGTATTACAGCTGTCTGTCACTGCTGCTGTTCCCATAAAAGCTCCAGCTTACAGCACCACAGAACACAGTGGTTCACCTCTCTATGACCACGTTTTGGCATTTCCACTTACACTGATACATGGCTGTGCAAACACTTCAATTGATTTAATTCTGAAAATACACCACATTGCTAAATACAAACAAAATTAATGTGAGTGTTACAACTATGAATTCTTTATTATACTGAATTCTAAGTAGTGCACATTAATACTGTACATCATAAAATTCTTAATCATGTAGGTTTAAGACTCTATCTGATAAAACACTACCACTCTTCCAAATCATTACCAATGTAATCTTTAAAACAGTAACCCTTTGTCCACTGCAGGTTCTCTTGTAAAAAGAGAAAGTAGTATCTTCATCAGATATCACACCTTTCATTTTTTCCTATGTTATTGTTTATTGGTGACTAAGGTCTGCTTACTTTCAATTCTAACAGGAACTCATTCTATTACTTTGCTTTTAAGAAAAACTCCTTCACAAAAGCCTGTAAAATAAGATTGAGATCACTAACACACTTTCCTGAAAAATATTCAGGAAACAGTACTACTGAATACAAGCTCAGATGTTGAGGTACTACATCACAAAAAATATTTTCTTCAACTAATCACAATGAATTATTTTTCCCAGTGTTGTTTTAAAACTTGAAATTCCAGATTGACAATAATTATCACTGCTACTAAGTTTCTATAGTATATCATGAAATAAGGCTTGAGGAAAATTAATACACTTTCTACTAGAAATGACTGATCTTTCCTGTGAATACTAAAAATAGTCTACACATGAAGTTTTTATCATCTTCAGGTCTCTTTTCTTTTTCACCAGCAACAGATAAATCCACTGTAGCATTTTATTTTTAAATGAAAACTAATAGTTGGTAAAGGCACAAACATATGGGCACATTTGAAAGAATATTTTATGTCTCTCCAAGTGGCACGTAATACATCAAGAACCACTGTATGCTCATTATGCCACATCTGTAGTTGAGAAAGGCAGTACATACAATAGGTATAGTAATACTTCTACTTAAGAAACAGTTAGGACTTCTATAAATGCAAAAGGAATTATAATTATTTAACATCATTTGGAAGACACACCTTCAAACTCACTGTATTTGATAAGCTCTGTAACTGGAAACCACTTCAGCTTTAATAAGTACATAAAGGTGAAGAATAAGTATGTTTATTTTTAAACTTCAGTTCCTGTTGAAATTGTCAATGACTTTTAAAGGAAGTATTCTGAAGCACCTGAAGAGTTATTTCAGATACAGAACTTCCAAGTGGAACACATGACGGAAGGAAAGTATCATATCATAAATCCTCTGAAATGACTTTGAGCCAGTCTGCCTGTTTTATCACCACAAATTTCATTTGTCAAGATGCAGTTACCATATTCACAAAACTGTGCTTATGCTTAGAATCACTGATTCTAATTCACATTTAATTTCAGGAAATCTGAGTTCAAAAAGAGCCTAAACTTTTAACTTCTATTTATTGTTTGACTACACTAGAAAAAAGTGTCAGGTACTCAGGATATCTGCTTCCTTAGCTGTCACTTTGCAGTGAGCTGCAGAAACAGGTTTTCAGAAAACTGTACAAACATTTTAAATGTATTTCTAATTGTTAGCATACTGTCTATACCTACAGAGTTCAAATTTCAGCCTTAGGTACATGTACAGAAATGTGAATATTTGGAAGACATTCCATATTCCTTCTATCTTCTCCTACATTGATTTCTTTTGCCACTCTTGGTGCTTCTGGACTTATTATCACAGCAGCATCATGATGTTAAGTACATGACAACAAAAACCATCAGAATTAAATGCTTAGCTTAACAGCACCTCCTCCTTTCCCTTACTCCCACTTCCCAGCAGCTGTGTCAATGCTCTTCCACAGATTCTTTGTTCCACCTGTGGCTGGGGGATCCCTGTCACCCCTTCTTCCAGCAAAGGGCTATGGCAGAAAGCTGTGCTCATGGGAGATGGGGGTGTCTTGGCAGAGCACATGCAAGAGGAGCTTGTGAAAATGGAAACAGTCCTGCACCACAGGATTAAACTGGAAAAGGACGGGGCCTCAGTGTCCGAAAAACTTTGAAGTGCTGCAGAGAGAAGTCCTTTTCTTCCCCACAAGTAACATCTCCATGGTAGAAGAGATGGTTAGAAGAAGGTAAAGAGGTTTGTTAATTTAATTCTTTTTTTTAATTCTGAAAGTTGTTTCCCTTCTCTTTTCACACCAACATATTCTACACTACCCTTCTTTCTTCTGTGCCTTCTCACCTCTCTCCTGCCCAAATAACTTCTCCTTTCAGCCTTTTCTTAAATCCCATACTATCTTATTTCATTTTTCCTTTCAGAGAACCACAGAATGACAGAACCATTTAGACTGGAAAAGACTTTAAGATCCTCCAGTCCAAGTGTTAACATAGCACTGTGAAGTCCACCACTATACCCCGTCCCTAAGCCCAATGTCTTTTATACACCTTTTCAAACATCTTTTAAAGACCTCCAGGAATGGTGACTCCATCACTGCCCCTGGCAGCCTGTTCCAGCATTTAACAACCCTTCTGCAGAAGAAAATCTTACCAATATCCAATCTAACCCTTCTCTGGTGCAATTTGGGGCCATTTCCTCTCATCCTAGTTCTTGTTACTTGGCAAAAGATACTGACACTCACATGAACACTCACTAGTGCATGGTCACCTGCTGCCCACCAATACCCAGCTCCTTTTCCACCAAGCAGTTTTCCAGCTGCTCTTCCCCCAGCTTGTAGCACTGCAGGTGTTGTTGTGACTCAAGTGCAGGGTATAGCATTTGTCCTTCTTGAACCTTGTACCACTGGGCTTCACTCCATTGATCCAGCCTGCCCAGATGCCTCTACAGAGCCTTCCTACCTTCCAGTAGACCAACACTTCCGCTCAACTTGTATGCACTAACTGAGGGTGTTCTTGATCTCCTCAGTCAGATCATGAATAAAGGTATTAAAAGTGCCTGAGCAGAACACTGAGCCCTGAGGAACACCACTGGTAACCGGTGACCAGCTTGATGTAGCTCCATTCCCCAATTCTCTTCAGGCCTGGCCATCTGGACAGCTTTTTTTTACACAATCTAGAGCACACCTGTCCAAGCCATGAGCAGTAGTTTCTCCAAAATGTTGTGGAAAACGGTGTCAAAGATTTAACTGATGTCCAGGTAGACACATCCACAGCCTTTTCCTCATCCACTAAGTGGGCCACCCTGTCACAGAGGAACAGGTCAGTCAAGAACAACCTGCCTTTAATACACTCATGCTAGCTGGGTCTGATTACCTGTACATGCTGTGTGAGGCTGTGAGGATACTCAATATTATTTGCTTCATCTCCAAACTAAACCTTCCCTGCCACAACTTTGACACCATTTCCTTTTGTCCCATCACTTGTTACTTGTAAGACTGGCCCCCACCTCACTATACCCGCCTCTTAGGTAACTCTAAAGAGCAATAAGGCCCTCCCTATTCCTCCCTGTCTCCAGACTAAACACCCCCAGCTCCCTCAGCTGCTCCTCCTCGGACTTGGCCTTCAAGTGCTTCACCAGCTTTGCAGCCTTCCCCTGGATACGCTCCAGCACCTCAATATTTGTTTTAAAGTGAGGGACCCAAACCCAAGCCCGGTACTTCAGACATGGCCTCGACACTGACAAGTACAGAAGCACGATCGCTGTCCTCATCCTGCTGGCCACACTATTGCTGATAGAGGCCTGGAGGCCACTGGCCTTCAACGCGGCTTGTGTTCAGCCATATGTGCTCCCTCTGACCCAGTGCTTTCAAAACCCTTACCCTTATTTTCCAGCACTGCTTTTCAGAGATTCTTTTTCCTGACCTACCCCTCGAAATCCCCCATCCCACCGCCTGACAGCCATCAGTTTCGGGGGCTGGCTGGGAGCGCAGCATCCGCCCCACCGGTGGCTGTTTCGGACGGGGACGAGGTCTCACTCGGCACAGCGGTGCCCGAGGCCGGAGCCCTACATCCCCGGAGCAGCACAGCCGAAGCCCGGGCACAGAATAAGCCCCTTTCCCTCCGGCGGCCCCCCTTTCCCGCCGGCAGGCCCCGCCCCTGCGCTT
>VXBQ01016004.1:98230-114961 GCA_013400175.1 Phainopepla nitens
GGCCCGGAGCCAGCGCGGGCACCCAGCCCCGGCCCGGGCTGTCACCGCCGCGAGTGCGGAACTGCGAGAGGGCCTGACTGCCGGTCCTGGTGTTGTCATAAAGACCCGCGGAAAGGCCGCGTGTGGCCGGTTCCTACAAGTCACGACTGTTGCTCGTAGGGCTCACGCTTTTTGCAGTGGCGTGAGCCCTGTGAGGGGTGGCAGTGGGTGCCTGCGGGCCCAGTGGCGCTGGGCTGTGGCTCCTCTGCGGTCCCTGCCAGCGTGAGTCAGAGCTGTGCGCCGAGCTCTGGACTCCGAGACCTGAGCGATGTTTCGTAACCTTGCTGCTGCTTCCATAAAAGTACAAATACGATGCGCAGTCCTCTCTGGCTCCTTAGGATTTGGAAGGTACTGACAGCCAAAGGGGTTTTGTCCTGTGGCTGCGGTAAATGGGTGTAGTGTTTTTGTGTAACTTCCTGAGGCCTGTCGGCTTATGAATTAATCAGAACTTTTAATAAGGACATCAGGAACATATCCCAGGTTCCACGTGATCAGATGTGTTTGGCATAGATAACATAAAGAGGGAAACATTTTAAAGCCACGTAAGAGAGTTTTCAAAAGACTTTGCAAACGTCTGCAGCATGGCCGATTTGAAACGATATGAAATATTGGCGTGTTTCAATTTATTTTGCCCAAAATTCATGCTCCATTAAAAGATTTACCTAGTTCTATACCTAAATTAAGATTGACATGGTGCGTCTTGTGCTCAATCCCTTTCTTCTCCAAGTTAACTTTTGTTGAAGCTTTCTAATGTGTATCGACGTCTCAATCAACAGCCTAGCTCTTAAATGCTGTATAGTTAAGCTAATTATGGTCTTGAATTTTCTTGCACTGATTTATTTGAACGTGTAATATGCCATTAAAAGTGATCTTTCATGTTATTTTTCCTTAATATAAAGGTAACAGGAGGATAACATAGGGTAAATGCAGAGCTTCCTTGGATCACAGTTGTTTATCTGCAGTATTTTTTCCCCACAGAACTATTCAGCAATCAAAATACTGAGCTGTTGTTTGTTTGTTTTTTCAATAACCTGATTGCAGCTAGTTATTTTTAGTAATAATTTAATATTTTTCAACGTTATTTTTATGTAAAGCAAAATATAGCAGGGATGAGTGCATATTTTTTTCTGCTTCACTAGCTAGAAGAGTTGGATTTTTTCCAACTTAGAGTTTCTCAAAAGACAGAAAGGAAAAGGAAGAAAAAAAAAGTATATGACAAATCATATAGTTAGAATATTTTTTGTAATGATCTAATATTCTTAGTATTTAATTATAAAGGTGTTCTTGGGTAATGATAACTGGAGGCTCAGAAGAAAACCAGCACTATGCAAATGTTCTTAGCTTTTAGGCAGGCTGTTAAAGAAATAGATTTCGCGGTAGCTACAGTTGTAATTGAAGTGTTTTTCAAAGCATTTAATGAAGAAAATACTAGTTTCTTACGTTTCCTGCATCTCATTTGTGAGTGAGAATAGCAGAACTAACAGTGACAGGGAGAGCATAGATGAGATATTTCTGACTTTCTCACACGAAACCTTAGAAATGTGTAGTGATTGTCACACATATGTTTTTGATGTACAGGTTCAAGGATTATGTTGTGCTAGGTGGGAGGAGTGTTCTTCATCAGTGACTTGGACTGTTTCAAACATTTTTATGTGCACAGGTAAAACATTTATAGAAGTGGTTTAATGTTTTAAATGTCTCTATGAAACTGCTGATGGTTTTATGTATCTGTTTGCACCTAAGGAGGTAGAATGTGTCAGGTCAAAGTGAAATAGCCGAATGTTGAATGTAGAACTTGGATTGGAAACTGACTGGAAATATTCCTGCAGTTGCAATTAAAGAAACTTCAGAGTTTTAAAAGTGGATGGTAAAATCAGAACTATAAGAACTTTTATCTGTCATTTGAGCAATATTTATTTAGATATTTATTATTGTAATCTCTAAAGTCCTATTAATGTATGATACACCTCAGAGAAGATGCTCTTGTATTGTGAGTAAACGTTTTAGTAGGATTCTTGATTATTTACTGCTTCCTAAAATGTTTATCTCTTCTATTAAATATGATCTTCTATCCTTTGCTAAATATATTTCCTGATATATTGCAACTTTCTGTTGTGTTTGTTTGTTTGTTTTCTATTTCCTTGAAATAGGAATTAAGATGGGTGAGATGTTTCACTGGTCATAGCAGCAGCAGGACGTACAAGGTGGGTGTGTTGAAAGAGGGCAGTTAATGTCTGCAGAGTGCTTTAGGTTTTGATTCTGTGTCAGTCTGAACACAAAGACAGTTTTTGCCTCTGTGCTTGAGTTGCTGTTTATTTGCTCCTTTAAAATTCTTTAAGGTCATTGAGGGTATACTCCATTTGGCTTGTACTTCAGTGAAACGAATAGTTTTTGTAATTTCCATAAAAGATATTAGTGGTTCAGCAGCAGGAAAGTTATGTTTTGATGCTCCTTCTTTGCAGTCAAGACAAGACATTAGTCTTCTTTGCTAAGACTCATGTTGGCATTTTAATTCACTTACAGAGATCCAGAACATGCTTTTACTTAAAAATATTTTTTAAAAACAAATTTAAAACATGACCGTATAGTTTTACAAGACTAACATTGGCAAATAAGAGAAACAGTGCTGCTTGAGTAATAATTGAACCCTTTCTCATGAAGTATATTTGCACGTTTTTGTCAAAGTTAAATGAATTACAGACTTCTTCACAAGGTAACCACCATTAAATTATGTGACAGAGATCTTTATTTTTTTAATTAAAAAAAATAAGAAGTTGTGGGTTTTTTTATTTCATTCTTTCTTGTGCTGGTGTAACAAAGAGATGCTTACTGCCAGCTTAAAATGGCATCTGGACAATGCTGTTGTCTTTGTATTGTATTTGCCCTGTCACTGTTAGTCTTTTCACCTCATGGAACTACAGAACAATTGGATAGAAACCATCCTAATCAAATATCACAAAGTATGATATTTGCTAATTAAGTGTGTCTTTGACTTACTGTATTATAGTACTGTATTTGCTGGTGTTGGTTTGTCCCTAATGGGCTGATTAAACCTAGTGTCAGTAGTATTCAAGCATTACTTTTTAAAAGGACTGATTTCATGGGTATTTATAGTGTAATTGAATGTTGTAGGAAATGTTAGTGTGGTTTGGTAGCAGTAGTTTGTATTCTGAAAACTCTTCCAGTGAATATCGAGAGCGTGATCAGAACACCATAAACCTAACCCTGGTGGAACTGTACTGTGTATTGAACGAGGATGCCAGAGGGCATCAGTTAAAGAGAGACTATCTTTGCTTTGTCACTTCAGTCCTTTACCGTTTTAGGAAAGAATGTTTTCCTCACCTCAACTGTGAAGTGTTCTTTTTCTCTTTGGTTCTTTTCTTGCATCTTTTTGAAGGCCATAGAGTGCTGAAAGCCTTGCTTGAAGGGAGGCTGGCTGGTGTCCTCATACCAGAAGAGGTTTAGTACTGAGCTGTCAGTACACCTTGAATTGTTGCACAAATGAAAGAATGTAATCAGTAGCTCAGTACACCTTTCAGAATTGTAATGCATTGTGGTCACTTCATTTGTGGTTAAACTTTTATTTTTTGCAGAATGATGAGGTTTTTTTCATGGAATCATATAAAGAATGAAATTATGGAGTATTGAATCATAAACATGCTTTTTTTTTTTTTTTGAAGTGTGACTTTTACTTTAAGAGACTGCTATAGGATGTTAATTTCTGTGTATGCATCATGTTGTTTCATTCTGTGGCTTAGCAGTTTATTGTTTTTCAGAAAGACTAAACCCAGGATTGTTAGTTTAGAAGAGGTGTCATGGTTAATGCCAAGAAGAGGTGATGTGGTGAGCTTCAGAGCTGGACTGTCTCAGCCTGGCTGAAGAGCCTCTGTTGCAGTAAGTCACTGAGGAGACAGGATTATTCTTGGGGCTCACTTGGGTATTTGCCAGGAGGAGCAGGTGCTAAAGAGATAGAAAAGCAGCTTGGACAATTTGTTTGATAGGTAAAGGAGTTGTGGGGGAAAGAACACTACTTCTGGCAAATTTACTAGGATCTATCAGTGAAATTGGTTTGAGATATTAGGTTGGTTTTAAGTTACAGTTCCAGAGAAAGTTTTTGCTATTGAAGTGTGGGTGGTAGAGCACTCAGAGCTATGTTTCCATACTTAGTCTTTTTCATGAAGTCCTGTGTTACCAGTAGCTGAACGTTGAAATGTCTGTAGGAATTATTTTATGATTTTACGTGACCCCAAAGCAGAAACCAAACCAAAAAAGAACCCTCAAGGGTGCCTTGTCTTAATTTTTGGTGCATTATTCAGCTCTTAAGGACAATTGCAAGTGACTGTATCTCTTCTTCAAAGGATTTTTCTCTTGGGCCAACACTATGAACATGGTGTATGGTGACAAATTATAGCTTAGACTGATGTCATTGCTGTTATACCTGTGCTTCTTTTCCACTTCACTTTTCTTATATGTATGTTTTTGGTTATTTGGGATGAACCATAGAAAATAAGGATTTTACAAAAATGCTACTGATTTTTATAGTTTTGAGCACACTTCACTCTTCTGCTGAATAACAAAGAACTTAATTTTGGTGGCTTTTTTTGGCCGTGACTGGTTTGCCTCCCAAAGGGAGACTGTAGTCTGCTGATTGTGAGGGTGTGTAATCTCAGATTTATATCAGGCTGTCATTTCAGAAGGTGCTACATGCATCAAGACATGAAGTTCTGACAGTTTTTGCTCTTCCTCAACTGAATTAAAACAAAACTGCTGGAGAAATAAGGTAGATACGTGATTTTAGGGAGCAAGGCAATAAAGCTGCACTACCCAACATTGGTCTGTGCTAATTATGTGCAGTGTCCTGAAGATAAAACTATATGACCCCCTCCAAAATCCTGTTAGGGAATCAAAAAGGATCAGTCTGTAGAAGCCTGCATAGTCCTGTTGTCTGTGTAAGTGTAGCACTCTGAGTGTGATGGATCAAGCACTTGGAAGTTAGCAGCCTGCCAGTAAAACAATACGGATGTTCAGTGGGGTTATGTTGCTTTTGTCATCAACAGATTTTGAGGCTTTACTGGAGCAGGAAAACGAATCAGTATTGGATTTAGAAAAAAGGAACTGTTCTATATTGCAGGACTCAAACGGAGACCACCCAAAATGCCTTCAGCTGGTTTTTGTTATTTTCACAAATTGTTCTTTTAGCAATGTGTTTAAGAACAGAGAACCCGGTCGATCTCTCTTTTATGTTTTTCCCTAAATGGCAATATTAAGGAAACATTATAATGTTGTTCATCATTGAGAAAAAAAAAAAATCTTATAGATTCTCTTGGCTTTTTTAGCTTCCAGAGCAAAATAGCAATAGGCTGTTGTGATTTCAAATCTTCAAATTATGAATGTAATGCACTGTGGTTTTGGAAGCTTTTTTTTAGTTTTGGCTGGATTGTACCTTGTAAGGGCCATATATTTTATACCATATATTTTATGGTATTTAGTAAGTCAATTAAGAGATGTTATATATTTTCCATAGTTCTTGTAGGATATGTAGGATGCAGAATATTCTTGTCCTCCATATAGTATGAGTTATCTTTTTAATTACAATCTTAATTTTTCAAAGGGCAGGTCTGCTGTATTTTTTACTGACTTGTCTTTGTCCCAAAGCACACTTGGTGCCTCATTGAAGACCTAAAACCAAAAAGTCCTGGGCAGTTACCTTTGCTGAGTGTGTGTTTGTGTTCTCCTGTAAAACAGTGATTTTCTTTCTGGGAAGGTGCTCTGATTGGCAGATGACAAAGATTTGCAGACTATAATGGGTGAGATACAAAGAAAGATATTATGCTGAAGGACAAAAAAGCAAAGACTACCTGGCCCCAAATGCTGTCTTGACATAGTAGTAATGCCACATACTCAAAGTAGGGGACTGTGTGTTAAAAATCTTGTTTCTTCTCTTTACTTCTGATACCTGTGTTCATACTTGCAATCAAAGTAAAGGAAGTGTGATGGAGTATAAAATGTTATGGTTACTTACTGTCAGGCAGCATGCCATCACAGTGGATGTGGTGCTGGATGCCTCTAAAAAGGATGTAGAAAAGAAGGGAATCAGGGAAGAGTCTAAAAGAGGAATCAGTGAGGATGGAAATTTTAATTCCATTAAATTAAATTTAATTTAATAAAGAGAAATTGGAAAAAAAATGGATTTGTTTTAGCCTTTGAAAGGCAGTGAATATGGAGAAGTATAACACAAGTACATCAGAATGATGAATTGTTTGAGAGAAGGAGCTCAAAAACTTTTGTTGGCTCATGCTGTAAGTGTAAGGGGACATTCGGTGAAATTATGGTTGCAAAGTGAGAAAGGAAACTTGAGAAAGGATATATTTCTTAATAAACTGGTAAGACTCAGCTCTGCAGTCTAGGGATAATTTTAAATTAGAAAAATTCTAATAGAAATTGGCTAAGTTAGAGTGCAAGAATATTTACACAGGCTCAGATTGCCTTTTCTCCTGAAAGAATATAATCCCTCATCTTTTTGTCATTGCAAAATTTTTTTTCCATCATGATTTTTAATAAAGCTCACTTAAAAACCATTTGTTGATGGTGTGGGTAAAGGAATTAAGTCTATCCCTAGTTTGTTTATGGGAGAAAGAGTTACAACATCTCACTAATTTGATTGCTCTCTTTCCCTGTATTTGGTTATATATGTCTGGTTCCCTTGGTAGGATGCACTGATTTACTTTGTTTCCCTTGTAGATGTGGATAATGGAGAAAAGGTTTTGGGGATTAACATCAGGGTCCTCATAAAATTGGAAAGAATTTATGTAGGCTGGTTGTTTTTGTGACTTGCTGCTTGTGAGACACTGTTCTGTTCAGCTTTGATTTTTCTGTTGCCTGGGCTCGTGTGTTAACTTGATGTTCCTGCAGCAATTTAATTCCAGTCAGTACACAAGTTTGTTCTGTACCTAGAGTGATGGAATATTTTGGGAGGATGGAATGAGCTAACGCTGGCCTTCTGTGTCCCCCTGCCAACTCCCAGCAAGTCTGTAAAAAGTCATAAAAATAGCAGTGGGGGTATCTTAATTAAATGAGCATGCTTGTCGCTCTGCCAGTCTTTTCTCTTGGCATGGTTAAAGTCCTAGAAACTGTTTGCTTTTGGTCTGTATCAAACTCCAATATAGAACTCTGTGATAAAAGCATCAGAAGCAGTGTTCAGCAGGAAAAGACTTCAGAATCAGCTTTTTCTCATTCCCACTTAAATGTCCTTTCCTCTCTGTTAAGCGCAGGCTGCAGTTTTTACTTTTGGTGTGTTTAGGAGCAGATTGAGTTAAATTTGTTGTGTTTGGCTCTAGAGCAGCAAGGAGCAGATGTCAGGGAGGTGCCATGACAGGAATAAAAAAATTCAGAAGGCTTGTGGGAATTTGGGGGTGAGAGGGAAGTCTTCCTCCTATTTTTTCCATGCTAGAATCCGTATTATAACATTTAGAGCTGGCATTCAGTTCAAAACTTGCCGTGCTTCAGGGCTTCATGCATTGACGCAGACATTCTTTCCCACAGCTCAAATTGTGGAAACAGAGTTTATTTATAAAATAAAACATGCCTGTGAAATTATAATTGATACCTTAATTACGGAGAACTTGCCTGAAAGATGGTAACTTAGCAATCCGTGGGACATTTTCCTGGCTTAGAATAGCCACGATTTACATTGAAACATCTTCTCTGCGTGAATCCTAGACATGGAATTCCCCTGTCAAGGCAGAAAAACTTCAGTAACTGAGAGGTACTCTGCCAGGGATTATAAATCTAAAATAATAGTCAACTTTTAAACATTATTTAGGGTTGGAACATCTGAAAAGTAAGCTTTGCTGTTTGGGATTGTCAGTATTTGAAAAATATGCATTTAAAAGCCACCTCCACGTGTTGCCAGTCTTTACATAATCAGGTGGGTCCCAGATGAGTGTGGGATCCTGGAGAAGTTTCTTACTTTGAATTATTTATTTTCACTTTTGTAAATGAGCACAATGCTCCAAAAGTCAGTGGCGGCTTCTTGTTTCTTTAAATCTTACATTATTAAGGGCCATTTCTGAAAACACCTGGTGTAGTTTGTTAGTTAGCAGCCTGATTGCTTGTTTGTTTCTCTTTCTTTCTCACAATTTTGTTTTTCATTCATCATCTACTTGCACTGCAAGAGTATATATTGCCACAGTATAGTTGATAGAAACATAAATATGATATAATTTACATTGTATTTACATAATTTAGATTGCAGGTTGCTGTATTTGAAAATTGTGCCAATTCTCTGTTGTTGTATGTGTAGACTGATGTACTTGATAATTTCTGCAGGAATTTTTTTTCTGTGATGAAAAAGTTTTATTTACACTGTGATCTGGTGGGGAAGACAGTGATAAATCTACTTTTCCTTGAGATGGTACTCTCTGATCTTGTATGAGCATTTTAGTAAACCATATTGACTCCTGCCTTGGGTCTTCTATTCTGGTGGTGAAGCTGGACTCTTGTCTAGCTCTGGTAGTAGCTCTTATCATTTGCTGGGGAGATGGGATTTGAAATAAAAGAAATGTATGTTATTGTGCATTTAATAAGAATATGAAGTCTGACTTTTTTAAAAAAAAGCAATTAGTATAGTGGGGTCTCTTGACAGGAGCATCATGTGTGTCAGGTATATAATGTACATGCTCTGTTCTCCTCTACAAAGTCCTGGGTGGAGTGTGCTGCTGTTCTGGTTTGAGAACAAATCTTGCCATGTCTTTTGCTGATGAACAATGTCAGTGCACTGCTAAAAGAACACAGGACTAACTTGCATGTTGGCTGTAGCATGTTGAGTTTCTTGGTTATTTCAGCTAATTTCAGTGACTTGAAAGTGACAGGCTGGAGATAATTGTGGTCAGAGCTTAAATGGGTTTCTTAAATGATAAGAAGCCAGGTTTGGTCAACAGCTGCTGGGAGGGTTATTCATACACTGAGTTAGTCTAGTCCAGTGCAGGATTTTTCACCTCTGACCGGTTTAGAGCATGTTCTGCCTAAGGTGAAGGGGTGAAACTAACAGTTTTGGTGTGTTTGATTAGCATCATTTGTGTTTGCCCTGAACTTAATTTCTTACCGGTATTTTTCACCTGGCTGTCAGATCTTTGTTGTGTCAGGATGACTTTGTGACCACATAAAAAAAAGTTAGAAAAATTTATATGTTGTGGATTCTGTAGTTAAAGACTGTGTTCTAGCTCATCTAAGAAATTAAATATTTGTAAGGTTTCTTTTACATGATAGGATTTTGCTTCAAAAGAAGCATAAAACTGTAGAGTTTGTTTAGGCTCGATCAAGGTTGTACCTGTTTTATTTCTTTTTTAATGATTTCGTGCAAACCTACATTTATGTACTAGCATGCTTTGAAGATAGCTGGATATTGTGAGGAGAGCTGGTCTAGGGTGTTATTAAGGCATAATTGATCTAATTCACTGTAAAAGTTTCGAAACCTTTTTGAAGGTATTTTTTTAATCTGAAAATCTTCAGATATTTGGTATAAAATCTTGATGTTCATTGGAAAGTGAAATTTCTGTTAAATTTTGGAAGAAAGCTTTGTTCATGTTCAAGATTGAAGCGGACCAAACTCTTACTTTTCTTTTTTAATTTTAAAATTATTCTACACTTACAGAAATGCAGATACCTTTGAAAGATTTAGCTGATCAACTTTTGAGATGCATAAAAATTCCTTAGATTAAGAATAACACCCAAAAAAATGATGATAATTCCTGAATATAGAACTGGTTTGTTCTGGATAAGTCTCTTCTTGTCCCAGGAAGTTGTTCATTTTGGGAAAGCAAAAAAATCAAAACCAATACAATCTTGTTTATACAAGTTGTGGGATAATGGGTTTTAATTTGACCATCATCAAAAATACAAGTCAAGGAAAAAGAATAATGTATTGATGGTAATACCTAAGAATTTGTAAAGCATCTTCCTCCTAGAAAACCAAAAGTAATAAAATAATTTGTAAAGTGGACTGTAACTGTAGACTACTGCAAGTGTCCTGTCAGGGCAATAGGACAGGCTAAGTATCCTGAGTCTTATTTAACCCTGAGGGATTTCACTGATGAGAGACATAATTAACTTGGGCATGTGAGCCTTTTTTTTGTCCAAGTGGAATTATGTTTTCAAGTGTTTGCTGTTCAATAATGGAAACAATTTATTTGAATTGTCTCTTCATAACATTTCAAACATGAAATACTAGAAAGACCATTTCCAAAATATTTATTAATAATTGCAACATTAATAGAGAAACCTAAAGAATTCATAGATGTTAGTAATGGTTGAGAGAGAATAGCCATGCTTGCCTAATGGAGGATATTTACAGAGAAGGGTTTCAAGTTTTCTTAACTGGCCTCTCCCTCTCCAAGACTTGTGTGTCAGTTGTGTAGTTACCTGACAGTTCAGTCCTTGGCAATTATCTTTAAAAAGCTGCTCTGGATTGGGAAGGAGAAAATGTTTAATGTGTATACTTGCAGTGAAGAAGGCACTGGGTGGGCACATTAACTCATGTGAGGTTGGCTGATTGCAGATGTCCTCAAAAGAGGAAGTTTTAAATTTCTATTGAAATCTGGTCATATTACAAATAACTGTGTTTAGAAGCATAGTAATTTTCAAAACTAGTATCTTTGGAAATCGCTTTTTCATTATAAAGTGGTTTCACAGGCCCAAAATATGACATTTTTTACTTTAAGGTTTTTCAAGTTAATTACATTTCTTTGTAGAAATAAGATGAATGCCAGTAACCTCCCAATTGAAGAGCATTTTTTGCAGCAGTACACTAGAATCGTGGAATATCCTGAGTTGGAAGGGGCCCACCAGGATCACTGAGTTCAACTCCTACACGTTTTCAGATACAAATTCTGCAGAGGTTTCACAAAGAGCTGATGTGGCCCAGTGGAAAATGTCAATTTGCAGAGGAATCCTGTGCAGTGCCCTCTGTTGTGAGCCACGGTGCTGCTTCAGGGTGCAGCAGATGAGTCAGTCACAAGTTCATGTGTTGGGAGGAATGCTCAGTTTCTGATGTGCTGCCTACACTTGGGAGGTGCAGGGAACCCTTCTCGTGGCTGTTGCCACCAACTCATTTGCACACTCACAGCCCTTGTTGGTAGCTGCTGGCTTCTGACAGACCTCAGTCTGTTCACCTGGCTGAAAATAGGCTGTGGTTTTTAGCACATTGAACTGAAAAAAACATTCAGTATCACTGGGAGTATTCTTGCTTTACAGGTACAAGTCCTTTGAAAACAGAATATCTTGCAACAATATTGAAATATTTTTTTCTGACTGATGAACAGTGTTCCATGCGGTGGATAGATTTGTGTTGCATTTATAGCTGTTGAAAAACTAGTGGCTCATCCACTCTTGCAGTCTTTTTGGCTAACATCTTGTATGAATATTGTACTGCTGAATCTTTAATCTGCTATGGAGACAGACAAATTTAGGAGAAGTGACTTTAATCTTTAAAGAACGTGCATTGACTGGGAAAGCTGGTTCAGTTTATTTTGCCGATCACCAACCCTTAGAAGTGGGATTAAATTTAGTGCAGGAGAAAGTGGAACTTTCCCTTTGTCTCCAAAGTGAAGTCACGGTGCTTGTCTCTTTTCAGCCTCCTTCTCAGTAAAATAATAGAAAATATAATTGTGTCATGTTTCAGTCTTATCTCCTGAAGAATGGGAGTTACGGTTAGTTGTGTGGGCCATAATGTCAGCAATTACTTCTTGTCCTTGCTGCTTCTTTACTGCACTGTCTCTGCCCTGTTTGCATGCCTGTGTTTGAAATTCTCATGTGCTGCTTTTGTATTTTCTTTTTTTTTTTTGCCCCTTGATTTTATTTATTTAGAGATTCCACTGAGCTGGTAGCAGACTAGGCTTCAACCATGCAGGAGTTGCTTGTGCATGAGGCTTTAGTGATGGCAAAATCCCACCCAGCTTAGATGTGAAGGCAAGCAAAAGGAAACAAAACAGAATCCAACAGAAGGTATGAGAAAAGAAAGGCTTTTGTACTAAAGGAAGTTAGAGGGGAACACTTCAGTCACAAGGTTGGAAGAAAAGAAGCTAAAATGATGCACTGGTTTTGGCACTGCAATGTATGATGATGCTGTTCTGATTTGTAATTTTAAGAACAGCTAAAGAAGCACGTTGCTTAAAGAAGATAATTCACTGATTTTTTAATTGTAAAAGAATCTTTTAATTTTATTTTTCAGTAGAGCAGATGTACAGTAGGACTCATTTTAGGGGAACTTATTTTTGTTTAATGAGGATGTATTCATGGTAATTTTAATCAATAAATTAATAAAACCACTAGCAGATAGCTGCTTTATTGCTCATCTCTTGTCTGACTGGGGTTATGTGCAGCATTAGGTCTTGGTAGATTTAAAGGAATGCTGTTTTCCTTAGTGATTAGCTTAGGAAAAAATCTCTTGTCTCACTAAAATGGGTCCCAGTTCTGTGTGAAGGACAAGTGTGTGATCGCTGTTCACTTTCCAATATCATACTTGGAGGCTTTCTAACTATACTCAAATTCCCCCATGTCCCTAGAGAATAGAAATTGTTTCACCAGAAAATACATGGAGTACTTTGAGCCCATTCTGCTGAGTTATGGGGTTTATTTCAGAATTTGGGAGATTCATTTTATGGAGTAGGTAACTGAGAGAGTTAGCATTCTTGCTTGAATAATGCCCTACATATTTTGGACAGAGGTTTTCCATTACTAAATATGAACAAGATATTTGACCATCTTCTAGAGGGGAGACTGGTCTGCATAAATTGAAAAGAAAAAATCCAGAAGAGACAACTGGCCATTCTTGTGTGGTGTTTGCAACTTTTTCACGTTTCTTCTGGGCTTTAATTATACTGCATATACGTGGCAAGAAGAAAGACCAGGGGTTTTGTTCTTTTCATGGAAGTGTAGCTTTATCACATCATTGGGAATTTATAGCCTAGTAATATATAGTGTTTTTTCCATTCTTGCATTTTGCAATTGGTTTGTACAGCCTTATAGTCTGGCAGCAGAGAGCTCACTTTTTAATGATTTTTCCTTTTTTTTTTTTTTGTCATGAAAGGGTTACTGTTCACATTTCCTGTGTAATTCCTTCTGATCTTGCTGGGCTGTAATTACTTTCTTGATGTTAAACATTCCCAGGCTCCTATAACCTTCTAGCCTGCTTGCACTGGCCAAGTTTGTCCCAGGTGATCATGTGGGCGAACCTCCTGTTTTTAAGGATAAAAATCTCTCCTTCCTGTGTAAGATAGACTACATACTCATTCCTTTGCTGTGCAATCCCAAGAGAAATCTTTAAAAAAATAACAATAAGGTAGCACATCACTCTTTTAGAGTCAGACTTAGCAGCCAAAATACATGACAAATCAAGTGTGTGGGTTTAGAATTTGCTGAATCTTGGTTGAATGACTGCGAGTTCACATTGAAGATTATTTTTTCTTAATACATTTGGAAAATAGGTTATGATATAAAAACGACAGATTTTGACTGTAGCTTCTTACTTTTGACCATATAATTGGCAAATCTTTTTAAGCTTGTTTGAATGTAGAAGTACTTAGCTGAGCCTTCAGGATTCTTTTTTCTTTTGAATTCTTTGCAGTAGCTACATTTCTTTAAAAAAAAAAATAAAGGGAAAAAACCCAGAATCGACTCAATTCTGACTTTCTTATGTAGTTCAGTTATCCTGTATTTCTGATTTTCAGTTTTGGTATATAAACAGTAAACTCAAGGTATTACTTTGTTTTTAAATAGAAGTGACTGTATACTACTGAAAAATGTTGACTTCAGAGGTGTGAGAACTGAAGTGTTCTGTTCTGCAAAGGCACCAAAAGGTTTTCTGTGCTGCTCTTCAGCTTTAATGTGGAGGAGATACCTGTAAAAATGTGAGTGGAGTTTGTTTTCCATGACCTTTATGCTGTTATCTCACAGTGCCAAGAAAGATGAAAGGTTGTGATGGCAGGGTTTTTTAGGGTGTGAGGAGTTGTAATGTGCTGATACATTGACACTGGTGTTGGGTTGTTTTTTTTTTGGTTTTTTTTTTTTGTTTTTTTGTTACTGATAATGTCAGAGAAAGTGGTTGGAGCTTCTGTGCTCTATTGGTTCAAGAAGTAGACTGAATTTTGATACCTCAGTTAAGAGTAATCTCATTATCTTACTATGTCTTAATATCCTGTTATAGGTAACTTTTTTTTTATAATCCTAGTCTTATTAACGTATGCATTTAATGGGCTGCTTTGTGAAATTCTCAGGCTGCAGGAGCCCACGAGGGTCTTAGCTGTATTACTGTACTTGCAACACAGATACTCAGAAGTCTTCCCAGTAACTGATTGACTGAAGTCTTGTGAGTGTGTAACTGTGAGTTCACTGGGATTATATGATTATACCTGGAAGAAAATGGTTTTTAGGTAATAAATTGTATCAATTTGAGCCCTTTTCTTAGTTTAATTCTCATACACTCCAATGCCTGTGTTTTACTATGTAAATAGAAATTAAAACGGTGTGTGTGTTGTTGACTGTGCTGCTGTGCTAGTGAATGATAGGAAGAATATATTTTAATGAAAATATCTTTAATCTTTTCAGGAAGCCTTGAATTGGATGCCTTAGTTATAATTAGAGTGCAGTCAGTATGCTGTCCAGTTCTTAATTGCAAACTCCATCATGTAACTGGGAGCATGGCTGTCAGATCTGTCTGTTTTTGTTTTTAGACCCAGATGTTATTATGGGGTATTGTTCAACACAGAGAAATCCAGTCCTGGCATCAAGTATTTATACAGTGGTTACGTGAAAAAGAACATGAAGCATTAGGTGAGTATAACTGGACAGGAAAAGATGCTGCTTGTAATTTCCAATTACATTGGCCTGCTTGTCATCTTCAGATACCTGAGACTTGTTAGGAAACTTCATATGAAGGGGGTTTACCTTTTCATATCCACTTGAGTATGTGTTAAACACGTTGCAAGCATGATAGGCTTCCTTTGCAGCAGGGTAATACTTTGCTTAAAGCTTTTTTTTTCCAAAACAGCTCACTTTTGACTATATGTTATGAAAACACTGATGAATTTAGAGTTAGTTGAGAGGCAAACTCTCCTGAAGCTTGTTTTCCATCTAATAGGATGTGTAGTTCATCTTGCCATTCTCTTTACCTGTTTAATTTAGCTTCTGCTTAGGTGAAAGCCAAGAAGGATTACTCATTATTTTGTAATTAAAGGTAACCTGTTTTGAATTTATTATGTAAAATACTTAGAATGTAACTGACCAGACTCTCCATTATGAATTTCACCTTTGTGCTGGAAAATACTCTTGAGTGATAATGAATTTTCTTCCCTGAAAATTTTGTGGTTTCAAAGTCTATGTGAATTGCCTCTTGCTTTTTGTATAGAAGTCAGGTTACAGGATGTAAGCTGGTTCTGTTTATCCTCTTTGTGTGTGTGCATATTGATCTTCTAGTGATTTGACTTAAAACTCTACTGGGCTTGGATGCCTGTAATGTACTAGAGAAAAGGTGATGCATCTAGCTGTGATGCAGAGAAGAATTGGAACTAACCTTAAGTGTATTTAGTACAGGGAAAGAATCTCTTTGATTTTAACAAGCTACTGTAGAAATAAGGAATGATTTGAATTAGGGGAGCTTTTAAGCTTTCAGACAATTTAGTCAACTGTATTTTTATATTCAGAGTTGTTCTCTCTTAGGGAGGACATGTAAATTACTGTTGTGACAAAATGCATAAATGTGTCTAGGATTTGATAGTAATTAATTCATTTTACTTATCTAAGGATAGATTAAGTGCCTCAGTTTGAAACTGGCTATAAAAAGTAACATGTAAACAAATTTAACACACATCCGGTGTAATAGCATATTTGGTAGAACTGAAAGTGCTTTGTTTTCAAGTGCAGTGGTTTCTCACTTTCAGTGTTCACAAGTTGTTTAGCCTCTTGGCTAGATTTTTAAGGGCAGTTTTTATCTCTGTGGCTTTCTTGACTTGAACTGCATATGGTAGAGTCTTAACTGCTAAAATGTTGATGAATAATGTTATTTGCTATTAGTGCACAGAAAGAATCATAGTATATCCTGAGCTGGAAGGAGCCCACGAGGGTCATCAAAATCCAGCTCCTTGGCCTTCACAGGACAGCCCCAAGAGTCACACCTGTGCCTAAGAGCATTGTCCAAACACTTCTTGAACTCTGTCAGGCTTGGTGCTGTGACTACGTCCCTGGAGAGCCTGTTCTGGTGCCCAACCACCCTTTGGGTGAGCAACCTTTCCTAATATTCAACCTAAACCTTCCCTGACACAACTTCAGGCCATTCCCTCTTGTCCTGTCACAGGTCACCAAAGAGGAGATCAGTGCCTGTCTCTCCTCTTATCCTCATGAGGAAGCTGTAGACTGCAGTGAGGTCTCCTCCAGGCCAGGTGACCTCAGCCACTCCTTGTACGGCGTCCCCTCAAGGCCCTTCACCATTTTGGTGGCTCTCCTTTTTATGCTTCCTGACAGTTTTATATCTTTCTTCTCTTGTGGTGCCCAAAACTGCACACAGACCTCAAGGAGGGGCTGTGGTCGTGCAGAGCAGACTGGGACAATCCCCTCCCTTGCCCAGCTGGCCAGGCTGTGCCTGGTGCCCCCCAGGACAGGGTTGGCCCTCCTGGCTGCCAGGGCACTGCTGGCTCATGTTCA
>VXBQ01016004.1:115201-133348 GCA_013400175.1 Phainopepla nitens
GTCAGGGCAGGTTTAGGTTGGATATCAGGAAAAGGTTTCTCACCCAGAGGGTGGCTGGGCACTGGAACAGGCTCCCCAGGGCAGTGGTCACAACACCAAGCCAAATGGAGTTCAAGAAGCTTTCGGACAATGCTCTCAGGCACATGGTGTGACTCTTGGGTGTGGTGCTGTGCAGGGCCAGGAGTTGGACTCTGTGATCCTTGGGGGTTCCTTCCAACTCAGCTTATTCTGTTATTCTGTATTCAGGTTTTTTAATTTTATGGTTTTAGATGAACAATCATGAAAACAGAGAACCTTACAAAGTATTTAGCAATTTGAAAGATGTTAGGAAACAGAATACACTGTATCCTTATTACACATGTGTTTCCCCTGTATAGAAAGAGTTCTGCTCTTGTCATCTGCTCTGATGCTTGAAGTAATTTCATGTTTTGTCATCTACTTTTGTCTAAATTTCTTACTTATTTGAGGCTTCTTCTAAAATTCCTATCCAAAACTTCACATTTTAGAAACTTAAGCTTAATTATTCCATCTATATAAATGAATTTGGCTTCCAGTCTGTGAATTTTCATGATACTTAAATACTGTAGGTGCTACAGCTATTGCAGTCAACAGTTTTAAAAATACTTGCAAATTAAATATGTATATAGGCAGAAATACTGAAAGAAAATTTACTTATTTATCTTTAAAGATAACTGTCTTGAATGGAAGTAGTTATTTTTTAGATTCATAACAGGACTGTGGGTTTGAAGGGAATTCTTTGTCACTGCAATTTTGTGTTTAATTTTTAAGGTTAATTCAGTTGTAACTTGTAGCATGATCATTGACATTTACATGGTATGAGCCATGAGGCCTGCATACAGCAAAGTGAATTCACACAGATCAGAAATAGCTTAGAAGAAAAGTGAAAAATGTCTTTGGCAGTTATCACCATTATTTTTAATCTCCCCTCCTCCCTTCCAGTGCCCTAAAAAGAAGTACTTGAGCTGGATGAATGAAAGATTGATACAGAGGATGATGCAGATTGTTGGCATGCACCCAGTGCACATCTCAAAACTACAAAGCTTACAACACAGATTTTACATTATTTCAGTACTAGGGAAAGGTGAATGACCTTGAAGAGCAGAAGTGAATGGGGTAGAAATAATATGCAGGATGTTCTGCTTTGCTGCGAGGGAAGCATTGATTTTTGTTTTTACAGAAATATGTTTGGTAATGTTCTTTCCATATCAAAATCCTTATCGAAATCTTAAAGGATACCGTGTTCTTTGTCCAGGTTTGTATATTTTGCTATTTAGTGCAAGTTTTTGAGATAAAGCAAAACAATAGATTAAAAAAAAAACAATTCACAGCTGTGTAAAGTAAATTATAGCAGACTGAAATAATTTGTGTATTAAAACATGTTTAATGAGTGTTCCCTAGAGAACCTCTGTAAAAAGTGAAATGTCACAGCAAAACCTTACAGACTTTTCTGTGGTCTTGTATATTAAATGTTCTGTTGCCTGCTTGAACAGTTCTCACCAGTCAGAAGACAAGTAGAGTAGTATTGTGCCCGTGTTTTTTATATTAAAAATATATTAGTGACTTTTTATAAATGTAATTCAGATCCTAGAAAGATGAGTTGTTTCTTTAAATTCATTCTGTATTCAGTAAAGAAAAACGATGAGAATTCAGCCTGTTGTGGGTATTAGGAGCCTGTGCTGATAAATCACTTGGCCACTAATCAATTTCTGAAGCTTCGAAAGGCCTTCTGCATATCTATCTGACAGTTTTCAAACAAATTAAAGTCACTCTGTTGTCTTCTGTGAAGGTTTTACTTTCTGAGGCATGTAGAATAAATAGAGCAGGTGTGTTAGGAACTGTGATCTAATTTTGCAGGTTGGGAGCCAAGAATAAATTCTGCATGCACATATCTCCAACTTTAATCTTTAAAAGAAGAGCAGACTTAAAAAACAAGGAATACTTAAGCATAAAAATGTGACTTGCTTGACACCTACTTGTTCATTTTGTTACTTCCAGAACAATTCTTCTCTTAGGAAACATGATTTGTTTTGTTGAAACTAGGTAAGGAAGGGAGTGAAGCAATACAATTTTAAAGAATGGGGACCTGATGATGGCAAGCACTGTAGGGCTTGGAGACAGGAGATTAAGGAGGTAAAGTTATTAATAAAAATCTGTGGGCAGTAGAGTACAATGGAGCTCTTTAAATATAGAGGATGTTCTTGAAGGGTACAAAAGCTTAGTAATGATAGAAGTCCAATACTGGGCAAGGATGATAAATTTCTGCTGTGCAGAGAAAGACATAGACATAAATATTCAATAAATATTTTGTTCTGTATTCAGAAAGAGGCTAGATGATGCTTTTACATCTCACCACCTCCATCATTAGTGATGGGAAGAATGTATTATCACTGTACCAGCAACTATTAATGTTAAATGTTTTTAAATCTGCTGTACTGACACCTACAGATACTAAAAAAGAAAAAAAGCTTAGAAGCTGTATGAATTATTCATTTTGAGTTTTAACAAATCATGGAACAGTGGAGAAATTTTAGAAGGCTGGAGGTGAAGGGGAACTAATGTGCCCAGATTTAGAAAGTATAATAAGTGCACCTTGAAAAGGCCCGTAGTAGTATGCTGTCAGTGAAGATTTAAAGGAGAATTGCATAATTAGTGCTGATGAGAATGGGCAAGTCAGGCCTACATTGTACTGCTGCTTGGGGTTACTCCTTTCTGTAAACTGATACTAGGCTGACTGGCCTGTAGTTCCCCAGATCCTCTCTCTTGCCTTTCTTGAAGATGGCTATGTGCCATTTTCCAGTCTTTGGGAATCTCTCTTGATGCCATGACTTTTAAAAGATGATAGAGTGCATCCTTGCAGTGGTCAGCTCTCTCAGCACTACTGAGTGCATCCTGATCTTGTGGATTTGTACAACTGCATCTTCATCTACTGTTGGTAACATCAGTGCCTCAGCCTCTTCCATGGCTTCATTCACCTTCTCTGCTTAGCATTAGGCCCACGTTTTCCTTAGCCTTTCTTTTGTGACCTTTGCCTTTCTTAACACTCTATGTGCATGCTTGAGCAGTGTCTTAAATAATTAGAACTTTGCTGTAATCTACAGACACTGAGCATGGCTAGCAAAGTTTGGATTTGGACATAAAGTAGGAATTAGTGCTGCTATTCAAAAAATAGATGTTTGGTTATTTAATTGCCCTAAGTGAGCAGAACTTCAGTGTTAGAATTTGAAGGCTTGACATGACTCAAGCAGTGTAGGTGTCCCACAGCATGGTTTTTTATGGTAAATAAATGAAAAGGTACTGTGTGTCAAACCAAAAAAATCTAGTTGCTTTAAAAGCTTGGTCATGCTTAATTGTTTTCCTCTTGAAGTAGTAATTCAGTTTGGTCTTGCTTAGTTGAGATTTTAACTGAATGCGTTTGGAATACAAATATCCGTAGGAACAGAAGACAAAGCTGGAGGCCCATAGAGAAAGGAGAATGTTCCCAGGGTTAGCATAGACTGCACACCACAGCTGGTTGCTGGACAGCATCCAGGAATAATTTTGACATGTTTATTTCACATTTTTTCTCCGTGAGCGTGTTTTAAGGACACTTCATTAAAAATGTCCGACAGTCTTTGAAGCTCTGTGCCTTTAACGTTTTTCAAACAGCAAACAGGGTGGTGGATACAAAAATGAAAATTATTTTGGCAAGGAGTATTTGCACAATGAGAACAACATAAGCTAAGTGAGTGAAGGCAGTAAACTAGGACAGGTTGGATTTTGATTTATTCTTTTTTGTGTTTTTAACTGTGTGAAAGTTTTTTCAGTAAGTATAGTTCATTGGTAACAAAGTGCTGATAGACAATAATAGACTGCAAGAAAAAGAATCATTTAAATAAATCATAGAATATGTTGTCCTGTATATTTTCTAGGAATGGTGTACCAGTTTGAACAGCAGCTGATGCTTTATGTGCTTTTTGATGCTAGTCAATAAAGCATGTCATCAAAACTAGCTATGCCTGTGGAATATTTGTGTCTATTTAAATTCTAGTATTTGTGTTAAAAAATGTATTTATACCAGATTGACTAGAAAATGCACTCTTTATATTCTGATTGTTCTTAAAATAAACTACACATTAGTCACTTCAGCCCAGCAGTTGCTTTTTCAGTTGGGTCAGAGCTCTGGGAGCTGCCATCCAGGGAACTGGGACATTCCATGCAGGAGAATCCATCAAAGTGCTGACAGTCCTTTCCCAGAAAATGAGAGGGATGTGACCGAGCAAAGAATGTGGGTGAGCAGCTGAACTTCTCTGCTGGGGTCTGTGTCACTTAGTCTGGGCACAGCAGCAGCAGGGAGGGCTGATGCTGCCTGTGCTCAGCTCTCAGCTGGGCTGTCCCTTCCCTGGCTGCAGCTCTCACCAGAGTTCCAGAGCCATAGTTCACATCTTCAGCTCTGGGTGTTGAACTGCCCTTAATTGTGCAAGATAATTTTGGGTGCGTTGGTTGCGTGTTGNGGGTGCATTGGTTGCGTGTTGGGAGTTCTTTTTATCTACAAGTATAAAATTTACGCAATATTCTTTAACACTTAAGGCACCTACCTGTACCTTAACTATACTGTACCTTAACTATATAAAATATAGTTAAAATATACTTATTATAGAAAATAATAAAAATATACCTCTTAATATATATATATATATAAAATATATATATCAAATATACTTATTATATAAAATGTGACCTTTTAATTTTTGCACTAAATCTGGAACTCTGAGTTTTATGAGGGTGCTTCAGTGACATTATGTTCTAATTTGTCAACTTACTGTTTGATGATTCTTCCAATGTAGAACAGTTTATTATATGCTCAGGAGGCAGTAAAGGTGGAAGTTGTGTAAGATGCAAGTTGTTTATGCTAGTTATTAGATTTTTACATGTTTTTTAGGTGTGACATGTTAAACACATATTCCTTTCTGGTGAGCAGGATCACATTTGGGAAATGTAAGATACAACTCATAGTTGAGCAATGTTTTTAAATACTGGGTATTGTTTAAAAAAAATAAATCTTAACTATTGTTTTTGCATCTCCAGTTTTAAAAGCCTATGTGTTCTTGAAGTGTGCTGGACACTCAACTATCCAGAAAAAAACCATCCTTAGCCATGAAACAGTCTGGGCTAGCAGTGTCAGAGGCAGAGTTTGGGGGCAGAATCAGTGTGGCACCAAAACAGTCAAAGCAGTTCTTAGTACAACATCTGATTTGTTACCTGGAATATTTTTTACTGCAGGGCTATCTGCAAGGACCAGCTGAAATGAATTCTGCTTCTTCAGTAGAACTTAAAAGTTATTTTTGAGTTCAGCTGAAGAAAACAGGCTTTTTCCTTCAACAGAAGTCACTAAATATTTCAGTGTATAATTCAAATTAAGAGCTTTTTTTGTTTGAGAGGAATTAGGCCTTAGAATTTAGTTTGCTTTAATGGTCTTAGGCATGTGGCAGTTTTAGTTTTTTTGGTGCTAATACCATTTTCCTGTTCCTTGTTTCTTTAACTTCTGTCTTAGGAGTTCGAATGCATATTAGAGGTGAGCCCTTTTGAAAGGGAATTTAAACAAAGTCATCAATTGGTAGGCAGTTTGAATTTTAACGTCTTGGAAGTACATCCCATCTTGGCCTAGGTCATTTATTGCTTGATTGGGCAGAGTCATAGTAAATGACTGTTATTTACTTTTTTATTTTTAATTTTAATTTTAATTTGTTAGTTCTTGAATGCTTGTTTTGCTTGGGTCTGTGAATATGATACATTGAACTTAAAAAAACGTACACTGCATTTTATAAAGTATGGAGGATATTGCTGCACAAACTTTATAAATGCCAACTTTATAAATTTACAATGTAGCTTTCTTGACCTTTTAAGAAACTTGTAATGGAAATCCTTATAGAAACAGCTGTAGATGATGCTCTTATTTGGTACCATGGCAAAATTGAGTACTGTGTTCAAGTTCGCAGCTGTAAAATCAGAAATAATTCCATTATTTTAGTCAGAATTGCAAAAGCAATTCACCTTGCAAAGCCTGGAGTGTTTTTTTGCTTTTTGTCAACTGTTGTTTTTTCTTCTAAGTAGAACAGGTTGCAACATCCCCAGAGTATATGAGAATAATGAAACCCTGTACAAAATCCTTCCTGACTGACACAGGAAGTTTTATCAGAGGGATGCACATTAGTGTTGAAGTAACCTAAAATACTTCAGTCAAAATAGAAGAAGTGATTGACTATTTCTTGTTTAGTCTCTACAAAATTTAAGGGCCATCTGTCATTATGTGAAGAATTCAGCATCACATATCGAACTTAAATCAGTCAAATTGTGCAGGTGAATGTAGCTCTTAATCCTCTAATTATTAATGGAGTTTTTAGGGCTGTGTTATCTGACATATTCAAATAAATTTTTTGTATGTGTGGTTATGTTTTGAGGTATCAAGTAGCTCCAAAATGTTAGGACTACCAAATTAAAAAGAGCTTGCTCTCCTTTCAGCATTGCAGACCTGGCTGGTTCTTTCTGTAGTCTAAAATTAACAGAATCCTAAAGCTTTCACTGGAAGTTTTAACACTACTAGTAATAGCTTATTCATCAAATGTTAAAGTTGAGTAAGATAAAAAAAAAACCCAAATAAAATACAACTAATGGGTTTTTTTGGTCTTTCCTTTAGTCCTCTTTAATTATTTTGGTTGGTACCTTTGTATGTTAACCTCATTCTGCTCTTTGAAATAATGTGGTGTTCTATAGTGTAAAAACAGGTTCTTCATTAGTAAATAAAAAGTATGTATGGCATTTTATTACAAATAATCTTTTTTCTCTACCAGTCATTGAAGTTCTCTTTAATCCATGAGCATAACTGATGGATTAAATATGAAATATGGGAGGCTTAGGTAATTCTTAAGTATGGTAAGAGCATTGCAATAGGAATTGATGCAACAACCTGTCGTATGTATGTAGACCAAATTTTGCTGTCATTTTCAGGCTAGCCTTTGCTGTCAGTTAGTAAATACAGTTTGATTTCTGAAAGGCAGTTGTTGATGTTTTCCAGACTCATCCAGACAAAGCTGTAAGGCCGGTGTTGACCCTGTTTTAAGCAGGGAAGTTGGACAGGATGACCTTGTGCAGTTTCTGCCAACCTGAATGATTCTGTGAGTAACTGTGTACACAATCATAGACGTTTGTCTAGTTCTGTGAAGTTTTAGTGTAACTCCTCTGAAATTGCTGTTTAGTGTTTGTGATACTGTTTATCTGAAGAGAAAGATAATGTGCAGCAGCAGGTACACAGTGAGAGATAAAATACATAGTCTGGTCTTATCAGACCAAAACAGTAATTAATTTTGAACAAGAGTTAAAAAGTCTCATGATTTAATCAGGTATTGCAAACTGAAAGCCATAGTGGTGTGCTGCAATTCCACTATGAATGATGTAACATATTGCTAACAGAAGTGTGAGATACATAGATTGTGTCTTAGGAAACTGCATTGTTGAAAATCCCAGCTAAGCTTCTGAGCAGTTTGGACCCAAGCAATAAATTGTAAAGCCTAATTAAGAACCAGGTTAACGTGGTGCTGGAGTGGAACAGGAGTAGAAGGAACTGTGCTGTTTGAATCTTGGAGTGAATTCTAGATCAGTCATTACCCACTAGGAATGGTACACATTTCTGTTCCTGGTTTTGTTTTAAATACTAATCTGCATTTAAATTGTATGAACTATGGACAGCATAGATTTCATGTAGTATGTTATAAAAATGAAATTTGTATTTTCCAGAACTATTGTTTCTAGCTGTCCTAAGAATCAAGAATCTATCAGTTTTTATTGATTCATCATTTCACAGTTACTTTCACACCAGTAATAACCAAGACTTTATTTGAAAAGCTTTGACCTTTTAATACAAAGTAATGGCAAAGATGTCTAACCCAGACATAGAAATTGTACGGGTCTCCAGTTTGTAGCATTCAGAGCACTCCTACCAAGAAGTGATTTACTAAGGAAAACATAATATGACAATCTGTCTTTTTAAATTGGAAATTTGGAAAAAAAGATGTTATTTTCTGGCATTTAATGAATTGTCTAATATTAAGCATAATAGTGGCCATGCTCTTTTGAATTTTTTTTTGAATCGAGTTGTTTTCTTAAGTGGAAAAGAGTTGGGGTTATTTGTAGTTGTAAAAACTGTTCAAGTCCACTTTATTTTAATACACATACATTTCATAAAATGAAGAATCAATATTGCACCTTCTTTAGCCTTCTCCCAGTGTATTTTTGAGAAATTTCATTTTTATACTTTTTTTTTGCAGGTCTTTGAATTTGCTTTTTTGGAGATAGCTGTAGTTGTAAATTAATAATTAGTGAGACTGTATGCTAGTTTGTCCACAATAGTATAAAATGTGTGGAACAGCCTCATTTCTTGTAGTGTACATGCTAGTCTTTATTCATACAAGTGAAGAACTTTCAAGTTGATTTCAAAAGACTTCTCTCCTCGAGGAAAAGAATAATTTTTCATTTGCCTGCTATTTTAAGCCAAACGTTGATGTTGCCCTATGTTGTTTCATAAATAAGCTTTTATTCTCAGTAACATGTTACTGAAAGTGGCACAGAACCTGTCGTGTAGGCACAGTTCCACTCTGACAGATGGGCAGAGTGTGGGCTTGCCAGCCAACCATTCCCCACATCACCCAGCAGAGTATGAAGGAAGCATTTTTGTCCAGGATTGCCACGGTGGCATTCAGTGCATGCAAGGCTCGAAGTTCAGGAAATGTGCTCGGACTGGTGCATCTCACAGGATGACCAAAAGTTTAAAAATAGCCTGGGTTTTAGGTTCTTCTGGGTTGGTACTGTTCTGTTTCTTTTTGTGGTTCTGCTGAAGTCATCTAATGGGCTTAGCCAGAAGAATTCTGCCATGGACACACATTTCTCCGTGATGAATTATCTAAGTATGGAAACATAAGCAGTGAGCAATTTCACACACTGTTTGCTATGCACTACATGCATATCTCTGGATATAGAATAGGAAAACTAGGATCTGATACAGGCTTAACTCCTGATGTAAAAATATGTAAAATAGAAAACTTGGAGTAAATCAGACATTTGAGACTGAGGATGCGAACAGTGAAATACAGAATATTTTTGCAGGTTTTCAGAAATGCAAATCAGCTATTGCGTGATTATTGGGGTTTAGGATTTTGGAGGGGTTTTTATTTTTTAAACAAATTGGCTTAATGCCTTGTGCTTGATTTTATAAAGTAGCCAAGCACTGCAGGCTTTTGGCAAATGCACTTGCTCGAACAAATGCTTTTGTGTGTTACACTAGTCAGTCATTGTCTGTCATTTTTATCTTCCTCTCTATCTTTTCATAGCTTCAATGTTTTAATCTTATTTCAAGTCTAACTTGGCCTTTATATTATAATGGATTTTGCCATCTTTCCTGGAAGCTGTGCTGATTCAATACATTCAGGCTTCTTGGGGAACTTGTTTTCAGTGGAAAAGTTTCTAAATTATGGGAAATACTGTTTGCATGGCACTCATTTACAAGATGGCATGACATGTGAAAGAACAGGTGTGAAAAATGAAGTGAATAAAATTGCTTTTGAAATACAAATGGGCATTTCATGGAGAATGTATTTTCTAAACTGTACTAAGTATTTAATTTTTCTTTTTAGCTGGATGTTTTCTTTCTGAAATTAAATTACATAATATTTAACTAACACTTCTTTACATGCTTAGTTTTAAATTAAAATTAATAATTAAGCTGAATATGAAATTACAAGATTTGATTTAATGCTTTTTTCCAGTGCCTGAACTAAGGTTCACTGCATTAGAAGGTGCAGTTGTCATTGAGAAGCTTTGTTCTTTTAACAAAAGGTACCAAAAATAAATTTGGTTAGGGTCATAGTGTTCTAGTTTAATAGTGTTATGATAATAAGTCCTATAATTACTTTCAGGTAGTTCTTCCTTCCCAGAGGACAAGGTTTTTAGTTTTGATGTCTACTTACAGCATGAGGATGACAGTAAAATTAATGTCATAACCTTTACAGCCTATTTATCGCTTTCTCTGTAATATCCTAAAGGATTTTGTGTAACATCTAAGATAAATGTCTTAGTATGGACAAGCATTGAATTAGGTTAATTGGGTTCAACTGATATTCGTATTCAGTGTGTCTATCAGGACACCTGTTTCATATAAAAGACCTGTGGGTACCTTCCTGTGAAAATTGCTTTTAAATTATTACATGTATATGCTCTGCTTCCTTTGGTTGTTAAAGACTCAGTTACAGTATGGGATTTTTTTCCAGTTTGCTTGCTATTTTTGCCTCTTAGGGATAATGAAATTTATCCTTTCGTTCTCTGGTAACATAAGGAATAGTACAGGCATGATGGAGCTTATTTTATGGCATTAAGAGAGATTTTACTTTCTAATTCTGTCCAGCTTCAGCTCCACTTCACTTGAAATTCTTGTAATAGATTTCTTTTCATCTCTGAGTAGTCAGCAGCAGATTTCTAGAGAACTGGAATACTGTGACTTGAATGATTTTATTTAGTGTCTTATGGTAGAGTTATAAACTGAGCAAAACAAATTCTAAGATTATATAGAATTTTAATTTTTTTGTCATTTTTATGAGCTCTCAAGTGGAGAAGAATTTATTATATGGGCAGATAGAAATAATCTGTATCATATCCTGTATTTGGAAAGAGCCAGTATTGGACTCAAATGTAACCAGGGAAGAGTGAAAGAACATTTGCCTCTTCAGTATTCAATGAAAACATCAGGACGTAGTGAATTATTAGTTGGTGAGCAGCCTAAAATTTGTTCTGGATGTAAAAGAGGTACAAAATTTAATTAGTATTTTTAGTTCTAAGCTTAGGGTTTTTTTGAACATCAGCATATTTTTTTTTTAATGGGAAGTAATCATACCAAGCCAGATTTATAGTGAAATGGGAGGGAAAAACCCCAAACTTGCTCAGGGCAGGCATAAGTAGTTTTGTGAATGTTATAATCTTCAAATTCTAAAAGTTTGAATTAATGTACTGTGCAGAATTTTTTGATAAAACTGTATTCTATGTTTAGGACAGGTATAAAATGTCTGTAGATGATAAGTTGCTGTTAAACATGTTACAGCCTAGCAGAAAAGTGTTAGAAATTGTCAGAGAAAGGATCAAAAAGACAGGATCACAATTGATGTGTTTGAAAACAGTTCAAAACACAGACAGAACAAGTGCACAATGCTTATGGTTTGCTTTGTAAACTGTATATGTACAGTCAAAGAAAACATGCTTTAACACAGCCATGCATATAAGGATGATAGAAAAATTTGAAGGGATGATAAGAATTTGTCCTGATTTCAGAATCTTGAGCTCTTCAGTTTTTCCAAAAAGGGAGGTTACTTGATTGAATATCTCCAAATATAAAGTGTGGCGAAAGGTTCTTTCATAAAACAACAATAAGAGTACTATTTATGAATTGCTAAAAGAAATTAGTGTTAATTGGAGAAATCATACTCTTTTAAAATTATAATGATTAGGAGCAGGTGACCAATGTGTTTTTCAAATAAGCACTGGATTTTCTAGGTTAATACCATTACCTTGCTGCAATTAGAGTTGAATTCAAATCAGAGATACCTCTACAAAATGTTTGGATTTATATGATCAAATTTTGTGTTGTAGTATTAGAGTTTGTGAATATGTCTGGGAAGAACACTGGAAAAATGTCTGGAGCTTCTATTTCCACATGGTATTCTAAGAATTGCTGATCTGTATCCTGAAGTCTGGTTTGTTACAATTCTAAAAGTAGATAATAACTATAGGTGGGGCACCCTCTTAACATGATTTAGTGCTCCCATACACAGGGAAAGACCATGGAAATCTAAAAAAATGGGGCTTTGAAATAATAATTTTCAGAAGCTTTATTTGAATATCATTTCTCAAATTGTTTTTACAAGATTATGTGTTGCTTTAAATGTTTCAGTATGTTTTGAAGTGCTGTAAATACTAAGGGGGAATAAAAATTTCAGACTTTGAAAAGCTGTTATTGATCAATCTGGCCTTAAAGAAGGAAGTCTTACAGTGTGGGTGACAGAGAAGTTGGAAACCCACAGTGATTTCTGGAAGCGTCTCGCCCTTCCCAGGTCACATCGATGCGGCGTGTTGCACTGTTGGATGTGCAGAGGGAGTTGTCTGGATGTTCCCAGGACACCAGACTGCGTTTAGACGGGCCAGTGTGTGTTTGAGTGCTGGGTGTGACAGCTCAGGCCTTGGCTGCATAAGTACCACGGACAGAGGCTCCTTGAGGCAGCCGGGATCTGCTGGTTGGCATCAGCAAACCGCTGCCAGGAGGGCTTGGGTGATGCACCAGAGCTGCTTGTTAGATATGGCTCAGAACAGGAGGTACAGGTACCAAAGAGCTTCACTTGTTTGCTGTGTGAGAGGTCTCCTCACAGCAGCCACGCTCAATGTTCTTCTATGCTTTGATGTTGAGCTTCCTGAAAATGGAATTGGTTTCCTTTTTACTTTACTGCTATCTTCAGAAGCATCTTCTTCCAGAACCTCACCATTGCTTTTTGAGAGTCAGTTGCATGCTAGTAAAGAAATGTATTCAAGGCTCATTTTGTTTGGTATTTGCATAGGTATTTGTCCAATGTATTTCTGTATTTAACCATAATTAATCTTTGGTGTGCTCAGAAGATTGGTCTTGAGTGCATGTCTGGCATTTTCTTTATGTAAGATTCTCCTGGCTGTTCAGTTGGTCAGGAAAGTTGTTGCAATCTCCACATCTGTGCAGCTAGCTTTGTTTGTCAGAATGTTGTAGATGTGCACTGGTATGAAAGGCTAGTTCTGAGTAAACCCCCAAAAAGTTGTAGTTCCATCTGTGTCAGCCCATGGACTTACCTGTTACCTTCCCAAAGCTTCCGGCTTCATCAGGAGGACAAGAGTTTTGTACCCTTTGTGGTGTCTAACATGTTAGTGATGTTCAGTTGAACTAAACTATTATGCAGCAATTCTAAAACCTAGGCCACGTTATGAAAAATAAATCTAAGTGGATAATGTTTTATATTGTCATTGTATTATCTTGTGTCCCTCTTACCTGACTGTTGAATCTCACTTCACCAGAGCCTGAACAGCACACTCAACTGCACTGGAAAGAAGTAGCCGACTCTTAATTTACTGGGTGGCCATTTAATGTAAAGATGTCTTGTCAAATGTGGTGCATCACATCTTGTTGTAAATACCAACAGCACATCGAGGACAGGTGGCAGTGTAATGTTTGGTTCACAAGAGCAGAGTAATGTCTTCATTGTAGCATCTGTGGAAGATTCTGCTGGTCAGACAGTTACGTGGGATCTATGCAGTCACCTAGCATCACAGTGGTTTGGCTTGGAAGGGACCTTAAAGGGCACCTGGTTCCAACAACTCTGCCTGGTCAGGGAACCTTCCACTAGATCAGGTTGCTGAAAGCTGCATCCAGCTTGGCCTTGATGAGGCATTCACAGCTTTCCTAGGAAAGTTCCAGTGCCTTACCACCGTTACAGTAAAGAATTTCTTCCTAGTATGTAATCTAAACCTATCCTCTTTCAGTTTAATGCCAATACCCCTTGTCCTGTCTGTAGATGCACTGGTAAAAAGTCCAGACCAGCTTTCCTTTTGGCTGCCTTTAGGTAGGAGGGTGCTATAAGGTCTCCTTGGAGCCTTCTATTCCGCAGGCTGATCAGCCCCAGCTCTGACTTCATGAAGAGGTGCTTCACACCTGTGATCAACGTAGGGGCTCTCCTCTGGATCCTCCCCAACAGGTCCACATGTTTGAAGGAAAATGATTGCTTAACCCTATATTGTCTGTGATTCTTCAGAATGCATTGTCACATTGGGATTCATGACTGTCCTCTTTCCTGGCTTTAGAAGGCTTGTTTACAAGAAGCCTAAGTAGTACATAGTGTGGAAATATGGAGAGCACATACAGGACTCCAAAGAAACACTTGGTTTAAATCTCTGGTGGTGTTTTCTTGAGAGCTATGGATGTATTGGGATCCATTCTGAAATGCAAGTCTGGAAACTATTGCCATTGTCCTATTTATTTTTTGTTAGTTTATATAAGAAATTATCAGAGCTTCTAAGTATCTGTATTTCTTTCTAGGAACATTGTCGTAGCTGTTAAAGGGCATAATGCAGAATCCATTAACAGTTTCTGCAGGTATAGTATGCTTTCTGTACTTTATTTAGAAATTAGATGCTTGTGATTCAAAATGTGGAAGAAACCTCATCATTATTAATCACTGTATTACTTGTGTCTAGTATTCTGCTGTGGTATGACTAGGAAAAAAAAAGCCATTACTGCAGCATTTATCACTTTAAACAATTACAATAGCTAAAATTGTTTTCTTCTTTAGGGCATTGCTAATTACTGTTAACACCTGTAGTTGAAACTTGAAGTGCATAAATTTGCTTCTTCTTTGATTTAGCAGGATTAAGCATTCAGGTTTTATTAATTTTTAAAAAAATCTTCATATATTTGAAAATCCCTGCTGTATTTGATCTCCATATTAAATGAGGTCAAATCTATCGGCAAATTATGCTACACAGTTAGAAGAAACAGGAACAAACATTAACTTAGATTTTTTTTTTAAAGGCCTTTTCTTCAGCATTCCTATCCTTTCTAATTTTTTTGTGTTTAATTCTTCTATGTGGTCTCTTCAAAAGTTGTCCTTCATTTGATTTAGTTTTCACTAGGTTTAATGTCTTGATTTTTTCCTTCTGTTATTAGTAAGGTATTTGTGTATTCTCAAGCTTCTAAATGTGTAGCTGTAACCTCAGTTTTCTTTCCCTTTTGATCTGTGTCTCAATTATATTGTTTAAATATGATTTTTAAGATGAATGTCATTTTTAATGATATTTAAATGTGAATGAACTTTGATGGATATGGCATCAGCTCTAATGGACCTTTCAGAACCATTGCTGGTTGTCAGTTAAGTTTCCATTGTTAGTACTTAGGTTAATTAAGAAGAGCACTATCTATTACTTAATTTGAAGCCTTGAGCTTTTACTGGCATGTAAGTTGATACTTTACCTGTTTTGTGAAGACTGAGTATTTTTATGATGCTGTAATAGTTCTGAGGAAGCTGTTCCAGAAGCATGTGTTCCAGAAGCATGTCATTCTAATTGATCTTAGTTGATGAGTTCTGTGTCTCTTGAGACTATTCTTTCAAGGAAGACAGTACTTACTCTTGGGTAAAGCTGTCCACCACAGAATGTGCTCTACATTCCCATGCATGTGACTGAAGTACTCAATTCTAATACTTAAAAGCATTAATCTGATTTTTCCTTTAAGTAACGGGAATTTTACCCTGGTTGTAGTCTTATGTTAAGACCATTTCTGAATAGTAGTAGGAGGATATAGACTCTGAGGCTGTTTGCAAACTTCAAATTGATTCAGCATTTACTTTGAGATTGTTTTGAAGGCTTTTTCTTTTTTCCCCTAAATCAAAATCCATTCCAGTCAGTATCCTGTCACTAATTTGTACCCAGAGGGAATGGTAATCTTGGAAGTGAGCTTCCGTGTTAGAAGTCACAGAATAACAGAATAAGCTGAGTTGGAAGGAACCCCCAAGGATCATAGAGTCCAACTCCTGGCCCTGCACAGCACCACACCCAAGAGTCACACCATGTGCCTGAGAGCATTGTCTGAAAGCTTCTTGAATTCCATTGGGCTTAGTATTGTGACCACTGCCCTGGGGAGCCTGTTCCAGTGCCCAGCCACCCCCTGGGTGAGAAACCTTTTCCTGATATCCAGCCTAAACCTGCCCTGACACAAGTTCAGGCCATTCCCTCATGTCCTGTCATGGTCACCAGAGAAGAGATCAGTGCCTGTCCCTCTTCTTATCCTCACAAGACTGCAATGAGGTCTCCCCTCAGTCTCCTCTTCCCCAGGCTGAGCAGAGCACGTGGTCTCAGCTGCTCCTCCCACAGCTTCCCCTCAAGCACCTTGACCATCTTTGTGGCTCTCCTCTTTATGCTTTCTTACAGTTTTGTATCTTTCTTACATTGTGGCACCCAGAACTGCCCCCAGCACTCGAGGTGAGGCTGTCCCAGTGCAGAGCAGGGCAGGACAATCCCCTCCCTTGCCCAGCTGGCCAGGCTGTGCCTGGTGCCCCCAAGGACAGGGTTGGCCGTCCTGGCTGCCAGGGCACTGCTGGCTCAGGTTCAACTTGCCATGGAGCAGGAGCCCAGGTCCCTTTCTGTGGCACTGCTCTCCAGCCTCTCATTGCCCAGTCTGTACATGCAGGGTTGCCCCAGCCCAGGAACAGAATCCAGCCCTTTGCCTTGTTGAACTTCATGGGGCTGGTGATTGCCCAGACCTCCAGTTTGTCTAGATCTCTCTGCAGGTCCTCCCTAGATCATGCCCAGGAGCTGTATCAGTGTGAAATGATGATACTCTACAAATATACTAGTCTCCATACATTTTTTACTATGATACTTTTTTGTCTTGATATCAAGTGCCACTTGTTTCTTAAGTGTTGGACTTTGAAAATATAGAGGGTATTAGTAATTTGTGATGACTTATGTACAACTGTAATGTTGGTACATTTCTTACAAATAAAACTTTTGAAAATATATTATATTGGAAATAGAACCTGTCCCTCAGTTACATTCAGTGTAGCATATTTGTCAGTATTTCTGTACTTTGAGTGTGCTTGTTATTTTTCAGTTAAGTATGGAAGTAATGATTAGTGCAAGTGCCTTGAGTGACAGCTAAACCCTTCACTACTGCCATTTGAAATGTAGTAGCAGGTGTTCTGTAATTTGATCTGTACTCCTTTAAGACATCTGTATTTTTCTCAGTTTTAAAATATTTTATAAGAAGGGTGATTATGTTTTATGTAGCAAGCCATTGTAACACCATGTTCAACTAGATGCACTTTTCTGAACAATGATAAGTATCTAACTTGTCAAATTTTATTTCTTCCTCGGGCTTATGAAATTATCAGTCGTTTGACAACGTATGACATGACAACAATCACTGAAGGATTATGTTTGACTATGCACACTCATGTTAAGTATTTACTGTTGAGCAAATGTTGGTATTTTTTTATAGTGCTCCATAATGGCGTACAATACCACTGTGCCTTAGTGAACTGAAATACCGTTGGCATTGTCAGGTTTATAAAATGTTCTTGTTAAATGACTATAACATGAAAGAATTGTGTATCTTAGACAAGTATTTTGCAAAATATAAGGCTCTCCTGGTTTAGTTATCTAATAGGTTTTGTATTTTTAAAATATACTATGGAAAAGGGTATCACGTGCTAAAGTAATAGTTTTGTTCTTTGAATATGTTTATTTCAATTTTTTTAGAATCATAGGTCAAGTGTGGTTCTGTACATTTTGTATCCATGTTAGTATGGTTGTTTGGTGCTGGGAGATCTCAAGCTTCCATTAGCCTTGTAAATGCGTTTCTTAGCATCAGCTCTCACTTTGCTGGAACCCCTGCCGCCTTTATATCATTAACATAAATGCAGGTGCAAATAGCATTTATGTACTTTGATAGAAAGCAGTTGGAGATGTTTCACTGGGGGACACGACACTTTCAGATTGTGTACATCTGTTCAAATAATGTATCCAAGCCAGTGACATGAATGCAAGGATAAAAACATCTGCCCCTGAGACCATTTGCCATACAGCAGATGCTTACATCTTTATTTATGCAGATGGTTTGTGTGATGAGCTGAGCAATGATGAAAGTGAGAAAGTTTGACAAAGATTTCAGGGTTTTCCTTGGGATGTTGGTAACAATGCCTTGTTTTCATATGTCTACTGAAAGAAGAACATCTAGTGTAAATACTGGTGGTTCTAGTAACATGGACGTGCCATTTCGGGCACTGACTAGATTAACACAAGATCAGTAAAGGATATTTTTTAAGCTCAGGCATAGTAATTGTACTGCAACTATAGAAGATGCTGAATAGTTTAATAGAAGTAATTACTTTTAAATGAGAAGGCTCAACTGCTTGCTTTAAGATGCTCTCAAGTTATACAAAACATTGGATTGACTGAAAAGTTTGCAGAGGTAGAATGTTTTGAAATACTAAGCTAACTCGTCACAGAGTTGTTTGGAGGTTGGGTGCGGGGAGGATTTTTCAG
>VXBQ01016004.1:133386-200894 GCA_013400175.1 Phainopepla nitens
GGGGCTCGGGGGTGGGCACCGACTCCCTCTGCTGGCTCCGCTCCGGCTCCTTTGTCCGCTCGCCGGCCCCGGGCTGGGGCTGCGGCACACGGCGGGCTCGGGGCGTCACCTCCGCCTGCGTTCCTGGCGGCTGCGTTGCCGTTTCCAGCCCCTCGTTTGCTGGCACCGCTGCCAGGCTTTGCCCATCCATTATCACCTCCCGGCAATGTATTCCGCAGCTCCTTTACAGCACACCCAGCGCCTTCTCTTGAGAAGCAGCGCTGCCTTTCAACGGCATGGTGACTACCATGGGCAAGGTAGCAATGCCAATAAGCACTGGAAATAATTGTAATTGTGCACTGAGGGAGGAAAACCAGTCAGACACTGTAATTTAAGTTTTCTGCTGCATCCTACTGCAAGTAAGGTCTAGCTGTGTTCAAGTTCAGCAGCAAGTGATAATTTTATATGTTAGGAAAACTAATATTTGCCTAGCCAGGACCATAGTATTTCAGAAGATGTTTTAGTTTTCCTATGCTATGCAGAGCCATGTCTGTCTTTGAAAAAAAAAATATACATACCTGTTTGAAGCACTGTGGAGATCCTTTAATCTTTATTTTTGTTTTAATCTTTAGTGGAATTAACTAAAAACTATGTTTTGCATATCTCAGCCAGAGCTGGAGAGTTTTTCTGAAGAAATCTGGCTCATGAAGAAAGAAAAGGGGGCACAACTAGAGCAAACAAAAACCTTAGATAGGGATTTCCCCATTCAAAACTTAGACCACTTAGGTACTTTTCAGTGAAATTACCTATTAAAAAATCCCCCAGAAGATACTGTCCAGCTATCCTTGAAGTTTAACAATTGTTCTTGTCCTTTCTTTGGAGAGTGATAAATTTGTGTATATTTTATAACAGATGACTCAAAATAGCCAAGCCAAGACTGACAGTCTTTTGATCCTCTGTTCATGAGGGAACATTTTTGAGGTTTGTACTGCAGAAGTCACCATGCAGATGTTTTTAATGCCTCAAGTAAAATATGGTTGCTATATTGAGCCAAAGTGGGAAATTAATTGTTTTCTCTTGCAGACAGCCTTTCTTTAGAAAAAAAGTGCACTGATTCTCATAAAAACAAAAGTACTCTGTAGCAGAAATAAAAATTTTGCTTTTTTGTAGTGTTCTCTATTTGCGTATCAGTATTTGCAAAAAAATTAAATTTTGGGAGTAGGAGGCCTAATACCCTTACTGAAGTCAGGCATACATGTCTTCTGTCCCAAAGAGGATTGAACTCTCAGTAAGATGTTGGTATGTTCTCTTTTTTGAAAGAAAAGCAAAAACCTATTCAGAAACTATTTTATGTTTTTATTCATTAAATGGTTCTACTTGCCTTTTTTGTGCTGCATAGTTTCTGAAGAATTTTGCCTTCGTTTTTTTAGCAGTCTTGCTAGTTACTGTTTCCTGTACTTAAGAGAAAATAAGTCCATTAATTACTACTTACATTAAGCATATTGAAATTTTGTCCATGTTGATTTGATCTTGATAGACCCTTTGAAAATAACTTTACGTTGACTTTACAGTGGATGAATTACTGTTTAGGTCCATATCTTTCCTAAAGCTTTTCCTAAAAGAAATTTCCTCTGGCAATTCTCCCAGGAATTTTTAAAAATCCAATTGCAGGTGTTTATCCCCACTTTCTAAAGTACCTAAATTACATTTGAAATATTATGAATTACTAGTTTATGACCAGTGCTTCCATCACATCCTTCAACTATTTTCTGAACAATTAGTTCCCCCAAGTGGCTGCATAACTGCAGCCTTGCTTTGCAAATCTTCAGGGATGGTGTCCTCTATGGAACAGAATGACTGGGCAAAACCAGCAAAGATAACCACTGGGCTTGCAGTGATAGCAAAATAATTTCCATTCTACTCCACTGCATCCCGTCAGATTACTAAGGTTTGTAGATAATGCCTGCTTTGAGGCTGACATGGTTGGTTGCTGAAACTAGCAGAGGCATAAAGAAGCTGAAATACATCTTTGATGATGTATCTAACAGTGTCTCTCAAAAAGAAGTTCTGTGCTGAAATAGAAATTAACTTCAATCACTATTTGTGTGGTTGCAGAGGCCAGATACCATTTTGAGCCCTTAGGTCTTATATTGCAATAGTGAGAAAATTTCTTCAGCTGTAAAGGTGGAAAAGGTTATTAGTAATTACAGATGCTTTATGTCTAGCTTTCTTTATGCCAGTTTTCATTTCTTGATACGAAAATATTTTGATCTGCTTTAAAACCTGTTAATTTTGTTGACCTTAATATGAAATGAGTAGCTTATAACTTGAAAACTTGAAAGGCTGTGCCTTTAAAAAAAAAAAAAAAAAAAAGGAAAGCTTTTAAAGTTCACAAACATTGAATGAGATGTGCTAAAAAAGCATGTAGATCTGCTAATAAATTTATTTTAAATTCACTGCAAAAGTGTCTAAAAATCTCTTATGTATATGTATTCTCACTCATAGGAAGGACTTAGAAGAATTTCTTCCTTTATACAGTAGCACAAAAAAGGCTTTTTATAATAGGAGGCTGTGTTAAACCATGCCTTGCCCACATTATACTTAGGAAGCTGCTTTTGAATAGTGTTTTACATGTGTGGCTAAAGCATTTCAGGTCACAACTCAAAAAGGTTGTCTCAAAGCTGTTGGCGAGTTGTTATTCCCTGCAGAAATAGTATTTCAAACTTATTCAAACAATATTTTAAGAGTTATTTGTGATGGGACAGTACAGAGATCTATGAAACCTAAATCTATGAGAAATCCAAAATTATGTCTTAATTATTACTGTTGCTAATGCTGCTGATATAGTGACTAAATTTCTCAATACGTTAATTTGTGTTTAACAAGTCTGGTTTAGTATGGGTATTTTTTGTGTTATACTTTTCTCTGGGGACAGAGATACTGAAGCCAGGATGCTGGTGAGAGTGATGTATCCTTTATCTACTCCTTGTATCTACTCTGAATCCACTTTCTTTTAGTTTATAACCATTATGCTTTGTCCCGTTTCTGCAAGCACTGTAAAAAAGTGTTGCCATCTTTCTTTTCAGCCCCTTTCAAGGTATTGTAAGGCCCCAATCAGGTCTTCTTGGAGCCTCTCCCAGACTAAATAACCCATCTCTCTCTCAACCTTTCCTCATACAAGAGGTGCTCCATCCTTCTTACCATTTTTGTGGCCCTGCTCTGGACTTGCTGCAACAGGTCCCTGTCTTTCTTGTGCCGAGGGCCGCAGCACTGCAGGTGGGTCTGAGCAGAGCAGAGTGGCAGAATCCCCCCCACCCCGCTGCCCATGGTGCTTTGGATGCAGACCTGGACATTGTTGGGTCTCTGGGCTGTGAGTGCTCATTTGCAACTCACTCTCAGTTTTTCATCCACCAGTACCCCCAAGTTCTTGTCAGAGCTGCTCTGAATCACTGTAGTCCCACCTGTATTGATACCAGGGACGGTCCTGACCCACGTGCAGGAACTCATGAGGTTCCCATGGGGCTACTTCTTGGTCTTGTCCAGGTCACTCAGGCATGCCAGTCCTCCAGGTGTGTCAGCTGCACCTCTCAGCTTGGTTTTGCCTGCAGACTTGCTGAGGGTGCACTCAATCCCATTGTCACACTTAGCCACTGATGGAGACATGAAACAGCACTGGTCCCAGTGTGGACCTGAGGGACAGCACTTGTCACCCATCTCCATGTGGGCATTGAGCTGTTCACCACTGACATCCAGCCAATTCCTCATCCATCCAATAGTCCATCTATCCATGGAGTCTGTACCTCTCCAATTTAGAGAAAAGGGTGTTGATGAGGACCGTGTGGAAGGCCTCTCCTATGTGCACTTTCAAACAACAGAGGAAGGCTATTCTGGAAGTTGAGAAAGTGGCATAATCTAATTTTTTTTTCTTAAGTTATGTTAGACCTGTATAAACTTTGGCATATATTCATATATAGTTAATAGCGCAGAAAGGATGTTTCAGGCAAAAACTGAATTAAAAAAAGTGAATTAAAAAAAAAGACTGAATTAGAGAGGAAACTGGAGAATTTCTTAAACGCAAAGTATATACACATGATCTTGGATTACTGTACGACTTACCTTTGCAAGGTGACAGTTTATGCTAAAAATAGTTTTTAGCTTATTCCCACGCTGAAAAATGCCTCTAAAAAGTTTAATGCTGAATATCCTCTTCAATGGAGTCCAACTAATGTAAAAAAAAAAAAAAAGTGTACCTTTGTTATTTCAATGTGCTCTTCTGCTAAGAAGAGTCTTTTGGAGACCATTTAAGGAATCCAGAAATCCCACTGCTCACAGAATTTCTTGAAATGCCCTATAATCCTAATCCCTTAAAATAATAAACTTGCAGAGACTGTAAAGAAGACCTTTCTGAATTATAAAATGCTTATTGCACAGCTAGCAAATCACATTTATGCTCAAATCACATTTAATTATATATAACTTTAAAGATAGAGCTTAAAGCTTCTAGAATTTTAACAAATTATTTTGGTCTTGTTCCTCCTGTGGAATACCAGAATAAATTTTCTAAGTTCATGTGCATATTCTGTATCTTTGTGTGAATGCTCTACTGAGATTTTCCAATCTTGCATTAAAATATTTTGTTATATTGCTTATTTTTCTAAGCTAGTTTAAATTGCACAAAAGCACTCTTTTGTAAACATAGTTAAAATACTCTTTAAAAAATCAGGTACTAAAAAGGTAAGAAATGTGAGATTCTTCTTTTGGCTTAAATGCTTCTCCTTTCCACATCACCTGTGGTGTTGGTTACCTGTGTTAAGTCTGCATTTAATTCCCATATCCTACCTTGACTCTTTGGCCTGGACACTTTTCAAGTCTCATTTTTGGTCTTGTCCTTTTTCTGCTTGCCCTGTATATTCTCCTGTTTCTCTTCCACACTGTCAGCTCTGCAGTTCAGAGATAAGGAGAGGCCATTTCCTTGTTCCAGCTTGGGTGCTTGGACCTAAAGCCACAGTTCAGGGAAAATCCGGCCCAGCCTGAAGCAGGAGCATATCCAGTGGAATGTAATCATTGGAAAAGCTAGCTGCTTGAAGTATCTACTGAACACATGCCTACAGCTTTCCCTAATGCGGGCAGCTTTTCACAGATCAAAGAGACATTGCTGTGTCGCATATGAAGGTCTTCACCTGATGCACAGATGTGTCACTAGACTTTTTTTAATGCAGACAGACTGAGAATGGCTGGTATTTTCTGGTGAAATTAATTTTAGAAAATTACCGGATGCAAATACCCAGAACAGAACATTCCACCCAGGCAGTTATTATTAGCAAAGGCAGAAACAACTGCAAATTAATTGCTGTAATGTATAGAGCTGGACAGTCATGGTTTGTAGGCTTTATTACTAGTCTTACTTTGTATAGATGTGTGGCAAATCTGGTTTTTAATAAAGAAGTCCAAATTCTGTTTTCTGTAATATCTGCAGTTTATTTACACGGAATTATGGAAAGTGTAAATGAGCATAGAATTTAGCCCCTGTATTAAAACTATTTAGTAAAGCTACTGAATCTTCATCTTTTGAAGCATTTTGTTTTTCTGTTGTTGACTGTCTGCCATGACACTGAAGCTAAGCCATCCCATCTGTTTGCCACATTAACCAGCTTTACTCAATTATTAAGATATCACCTTGCATTTGGCATGTAATATATTAGATTTTAAAGTGTATTTTGAGGAGAGAAAAATGGCAAAGAGCAACAAGCAGTAGCTTTCTTAATGCATTAACTGGAAGTTAATGTTTTATATTGTCTTTTTCTGGGTTTTGTTGGTTTTGGGGGTTTGGTTGTTTTGGGTTTTTGTTGTTTTTTTTTTTTTTTTTTTCATCCGGATCTATTTATAACTGAAGCACTTTTGCAGGTGGTGTTTTTTTGCATGCTAATCCTGCAGAGAAACATTGTGTCCAACAAAGTATGCTGGGTCAGCAAAAGCAAGAAACTTGTGCTGGAAAGACAGTATCCACAGGTATTTAGCGTGTATGGAGATTTGGCAAAATGAATTATTAACTATCATTGGCAGAAAAAGATCTAATATTGTGTGTTGGACAGTTGTACATTTTTTTTGTTTCCCACAGAATAGATACTTGTCCTTTTAAAGTCAGCAAAAGACTCAGCAGTGTTAATATGCATTGAATATTAATTAATCTTCATCTGTATTCTGTCTTTTCCTTGAAAACAAGATGATTCTTTTTTTTTTTGTGTTATTTTCTCTCATGTGTCAGTTCATACACAAATGAAATACATACATGCACAACTGAGGAGGACCTATAGGGATTATTTGAAACATGAGCACCATTACTCAGTGGTTTCTATGGTATTTGGTGGTTATTTTCAAAATAGACCAGATAGTACTGAAAATCAAATTCCTTCTGATACTTTCTACATCATCTGAGTTCAGCAACGTTGTATGCTTTACATAGGGAACAAAACTGAAGAAAGTACAAAAATAAGGCAGATTAGGCTGGAGTAGACCAGACTTGGATGATTTGGGAAGGCAGGGGAACCATGAAAAAGCAGCAACCCATGGACACTCGTTTCCTCCAGAGGACTCTTCCCAGCATGACTTTCAGAGAATTTAATGCATCATTGATTTTTGTGTTGGTGTGTCACTGTCCGCTTTATACAATTTTAAGGTTATTTAGAAGGGATGAAAGCTTATGACATCCTGCAAGTATCTGAGGGATTCGATACTTGCAGGTCCTAGCATGGTAACCATTAATCTTTTAACACAGACTTTTAAAGTAAATAGATTGAACTGCATTTGGTTTAGCCTTGTGGGTAATTATTTAAAAGCGTCTACCTGTTGCCTCAACTCCACACTTATCTGAAAGACTGAGGGCACAGCAGTTAAAAATGAGTATCACATCCTTCAGATATTAAATTGAATGTTTTCATTTATTTCCTTTGTTATTAATGAAAATTTTAAAGAAAGTATAAAAATTGTTGCCTTCCAGTGAAGGATCTGCAGACTTACTTGTAGAAAGAATGTTGTCTAAAACAAAGGGCCATCCTCACAAATGCCATTGCAGAGCCTCCCTTAACTGAAACTTCCCCTTCTTAGGTGAGAGATTTCATGGGATTGCATAGGCACAAAGGCTTTTCCTCAGGTCACAGATGACAAGTCAAAAAGAGTTCTTTGAATCAGAGCCAGCAATAATTTGGAAGAAATGGAATTCCCCTGAGAGATGCATATGAGATTTCCAAGCTGCCTTTGCACAAGCCAGACGGCCAGAGCATATCCAAGTCCTTTAGTGTGGTGAAAACATGAATTACTATAGCTCTGTCTGGGTGCAAAGGAAGCTGTTGAAACTTTTCTCCAACTCTAAATGGAAGACAGAATTTTGGTCACTGATGATACTTGCATGCTCTGGGTGGGATTAGTAGAACCTCCAGTCTGTGAATTGACTGGCTGCTTTCTCCTGATCCAAGATGCTAAGTAGTCTTCCACCAGTTCTTCCATTTAGCTTTCCCAGTCTGCAGGCAAAATGTTAACGAAACCTGAAGCATCAACAGGCAGCTAGTCTGCATCTAGCCCTTCTCTATATTTAGGCACTGGCTAAGCAGCTTAACTGCAGTAGCTGTGTTGGAGGGGAGGGAAATGCAGAGTCGAGTATTCCTTTGCTTACCCAAAGTACTGCAATGAATATTTGTGCACTAAAATGTCTAATGTAAATTTTTAGGGGGAAAAAACAATGTTGTACTGAAGGTTGGTACCAAACATAGCTTGTCTGGAAAACTTACAATAAAATTACACTAGTTGGGAAAAGTGTTTGTATAAAAATCCCTTCTCAAACAGTTATATCAATTCTTAGTATTGTGTTACCTGTGTAAGAAGGGTCTACAGGTTTACAGAAAGGTATGTAAATCTAAACAGACTTTGTTTCAAAGAGCATCTTGTGTTTGATATTGATGAAGGTCTTGGCTTTTAGAGCAACACTGTCCTGTGGAATTCAGAGAAAATATGTGGAGATACTTTATAGAAAAGTGATTTTACTCCTTAATTCTGCATTAGGCAAGTCAATGCATTTGAGAAACATATGGTTCTTTTTAAAGCTAATGCCATGCATTATTTCTACAAATATTACCTCCTGACTTCAAATTAACCTGTTTTTATGGCTGCCATTTGTAGAGGTGGCACGTCCACAGCAAAACTTCCATCTTTTCCTGTTACCATTGGTTCAAGAGTGGGTGCCTTTTTAACTTGGAGTAGCACATGTAGTAGTCTACTGAAGTGCTGGCTCTCCTAAAAGTTCTGTGCAAATCAATGAATGGAATTTTGAAATAAAAAGGGAGAGGAACAAGAGAAATGAGAGAGAATGGAAACAGCTTCATGGTGAATATTATGGCAACCTGAATAGCTGCTGATTTGGAGAAAGTCTTTATTGTCAGTGTATGGCAAGCATAATCTGGAGAAATAAGAATTGATTCTCTCCCCTAAAAGGAAGGAACCCTTATTCTGTCATCTGCTGTATTTAAGCTATATGGTTTGACCTGTAACTCTCATTTAAGTTCGAGGCTAGTTTGGTTAGTGACTTCAGTACTTTACATAATTTTACTGTTCTTCTCAGAAGGACTTAAACTGTTTGCTCAAAAGCAACAGGAACATACCTTGTGGGAAGCAAATCATCATCTGACTAACAGAAATTTTAGCAGCTGAAAATGTAAAGATTTCTATATATTTAGTGACTAGATTAAAAAAAAAAATTAAAAATTGAGACTAAAAAGTGCTGTAGGGAAACAATTTCAAACATATAATGTTTCTGCTTTTTCCAGGTTGCACAAACCTGGACTTATTTATCCCTGTGTGCAGAGATCTCAATATTCGTGTAGGACTTCCAGGTGTACAGTCACACAGTCTGCACAGAATGTCTGGAAATTCAGAATATCTCTACAGACATTGAGCAGAAATAAAATTATGCTGGTACCCAGTAGTTTCACTTAACTGAAGTGTTAAAAAAGTGCATAATGGACTTGGGGCTTGATGCAGTAGATGGCAGTAAAAGGATCAAAGGCTTATGCCCTGCCTAGTTATTACTCTATGAATGTGCTGGTCAAAGAGTTTTTAACAGCATCAGCTCTACTAAATATGAACCGTACAGTTTATATGTGATTGCTGAGTGAATCCAGCATGTCCTGAAGCCAGTGGTTTTACTGCACATGTGCATATACCATGAATGTGCCTGTCTGTCTGTCCAGGAGTTCTGGTCATGAAACACGATAGGTCTGAGAAGTGTGTGACGTCTGAGAAGAACATCCAGGATTAAGATAAATTTACTGCAGTTTCCTGTGTTGGTACTAATTCACAGTTACCTTTTTAGGTCCAAAATCACCTATAAATGCATTTGTAATACAAGTCTTTAAAATGGCAAGGAATGGAAACTTTCCAATGGAATTATGTTACTACAATATGTCAAGGTTGCAGCATTTACTTTCACATAATATATTCAAATGTGATTCCTCTCTCAAATGATTTTTGCTTATCTCCAAGTTGCCTTTCTCCCTGAGATCTTTGTAGCTGAATTTTCAGTGGTTGTGATTTCCATTTTTCCAGGAAACCTGTTCCAGGTTTTGAGAACTGGAAGCGTCAATAATTTAATTTGAGAGTGGGTAATGAGACTGATGGATGAAATGGTAGTGGTACAATTAACTATTTATCAGCTTCTTTTCAGTGGAGTCTGAAAGCTCAGCAGATGTCTTTGCTGCCTAATGCATATTATATCATATGAATTTTATAATTTTCCTTTTGTTTAGTTTAATTATCCTTACGTTCTTTACTAAAAACATCTGTGATTTTTACGAACACAAGTAGAAACAGGAAGAAATTGTTATATAACCTTGATAAATTGCATCTTTCAAGCAAATGTGTAAACAACTTACTACAGTAGTTCTGTTGTGGCGCATGAGTAATTTTTGTGATTGGGTATTTAACAGTAGTTCCTGTTCAAATTTTTTTTTCAAGTTCTGTTTGATTTTATTATAGATTATATGCATGTTTTGTAGCAGTAATTTTTCAAAGACTATATCAGGCAAACTTTGGTCTGTATCTGATAGACCCCACAAATTCTAAATAGTAGAGAATGTCTAAAAGATGGCATGATTCTATTTGAGATACATGATCAGAGCTGGTGGTCAGAGAAGTTCTGTGTCATGGAGCTTAAATCCTGTCCCTGTTTTTTCAGCAGAATGTTGCCAGCATGCTCTTGCAACTTTTCCAGGGCTGGAGAGGCTTATGGGCGCATGTGTTCTGAAATGTCGTAGTTTCTAACCTAAAATGAAGCATCTAATTATGATTTGATTAAGAGGAGATTGTTTTGCAAATCTCTTTTCCAGCATATTGCTTCAGACAGTGCTTTTGTCTATGAAACTTTTGCAGTTCTAGATTTAACTTGATGGTCATTTAAGTGACTAAATATTTTTAATAAGCTTGTGTGTAATAGTATCCTTTATAAGCAGTTTTAGTTTTAAGAGAGTACTTTTTAAAAAAATACTATGTATCATATTACATCTTTGTTGTATTATTCTCATAGGTAAACACAAATCCCCATCGGATATAATACAAAGTTTTCAGAAGAAAAGTCAGTTTAGGACCATTGCTCCAAAAATAGTACCACAAATTTTAACATCTGGAGTAGTTTCTTGCCTTCAGTCATCTTTGCCTGAGCCAATGACACCAAATTCAGCTTCAGGTGCTAAGCCCCTGGTGGTGCCAGCTCAGAACTATGCTGTCATGCAGGTGGCTGCTCACAAGGGCACGTTTTCCCTGTTGGCTGTGCCGTGTGTTGCGCCTGCCCTAACACAGCAAGTTCAGCAGTCGACTGTGGCCCCCTCTGAAAACCCAAAGCTGCCCATCCCCAGGTACCAATCTGTAAGAAATAAATTGCTGAGTGACAAAAAACCAGCACAAATCTCTGGTTTGAGTGCACGTAACAAGGTTCCTACCAAAGCACTCATTTCATCACAGACCTCCCCCATGACTGCTCTACCTGAAGACTGTCCTGAAGCTCGTTCTAGTTCAGATTCAGCTGAGCAAGGGATGGTATCAGACTGTGACTCAGCTGAAATTGGAGTTGCCTCATTAATAAATAAAAGCAATTGTGTGGAATCTGGATCTCTTTTAATGAAGAAAACTGAAATTGCTAGCAGTAATATTTCTGGACCATCTGTAGTTGAAGACTCTCTGTGCAAGCCAGCAAGTACAACTAATCCCATGAAGCCAAGTCTACACTCTGTGAAGAAAGCATCAGAAACCACAAGGGAGTCACTCCTGACATCTGAGAAACTAAAGGAAAAACCCACAAATTCTGCAAATCCTGTTGCTGTCTTGTCTCCAGCGGTTTTTGGCAGTACAATTCCGATGACTCCATCAGCACCAAAAGGAAAACTTCCTATTTTGCCTTACTCGAGAATGAAAAATTCAGTGTTCTGTAAATCTAAGCAGAATACTAATGTTATGGGCATACCTGGTCATTCACTAAAATCTGAATGTGAAAAGATACCGTCTTTGGTGGAAACCAAAGCCTTTGATAAGCAATTAGGTGTATCATTTACACAAGTCCCCAGACAAACCGTTCGAGAGAATACCTTCTCTCCGTCCAGCAAAGTGGATGATGTCAACAGTCTTAAAAAATCGAACAGTGCAACCTCTAAAAGAAGAGGCAGGAAAAAAAGAGCCCCAGAAGATTTATTGGCTTTTCAGGCTAAGCGAAGGAAATGCATCATTAATAAGTTTAGAGAAGGAAGAGAGGGGGCAAAGGTTGATACTCAGAGACCTGAGGACAACAAAGCAGAAGCAGTGAAAAAATACCGCAGTATCAGACCAAAGCCAGTGGTAGTTGTGCAGGCGTTCGCGCCGCTGACTCCCGCAGCCGTCGCAGAGACGCCGTCTCATGAGCAGCACTTATTTTTAAATGGCTCACTTGCCAGTAAATGCTTAAGTTCTAAGCACAGCGATGCTACATCAGCTAAGCCAAGTGATGTGAGTAGAAATAAGTGTTCAGCTGTCCCTAAGCCGCTGCATAGATGTCAGGTTTGTAACCATACGTTCCACTTCAAGCACCATCTCCAGGACCACATGAACACGCACACGAGCAGGCGGCCCTACAGCTGCAGGATCTGCAGAAAGGCATATATCCATTCTGGGAGCCTCAGCACACACATGAAGCTTCATCACAACAAAGGCAAACCCAAAAAACTGGTGTGCTGTGAATTCTGTGCTAAAGTTTTTGGCCATGCGAAAGTGTACTTTGGCCACCTCAGAGAAGTCCACAGGGTTGTTATCAGCACAGAGCCCTCCACTAGTGAGCAACAGATGCAAGAGGCTTTAAAGAAGAGAGAAGGGAATGTAAAAGAGGCAGAAGAAGCTACAGAGAGGTGAGAGTTTTTACTAATTAAATGCTAATGAAAACTGGATTTCAAGCTGTCAGTGGAAATTGATAAACCTCACCATTATGAAAATCGTTGCTTTTTTCCCCCAAGTGAGATTCCTAATCATTTAAATATTCCATTTGAATCTACTCAGTCTGTTAGATCAATCAACATATTTTAGCTGGTTTGTTGACTATAAATCATTATTGACACTTGAATATCCAAAATAATTTTGCATATGTTCTAGTGACACCCAATGCACTGCCATATTTGGGTCGGCTGATTTCTCATGGTTAGTGCTTTGTCTTCTGTCCTACCCACTTTGGGGTTTTCTTTTGGGAAACTTTTGGGAGATAAGGGAAATTGCCTTCATAAGCAAAAACCAATTCATATTTCAGTATTAGCTTGTAGTTTGTTTTCCCTGTTAAATATCATTATCCCACTTCCTTTTAGGGAGTGCTGTGAGCTAATCTGTCCTGAGTTTACTGCTGATTTTGCAATCACTCAGCCAACTAGAAAAATTAACATGCACAATATTAAGATGGATAGAACATACTTTTACCTCTGTATTATGATTTTGAGGTGAAATCTCTTGATACAGTATGAATGTTGCCTTTTTTGTTTGTTCCACTGTGCATTTATTTTCCCTGAAGAACACTTGGGGCTTCAATGTAACTCCTCAGTGCAACAATGCAGTTCCATTTTACTCCTTTTACTTTTCATAGCTCCAATCTCTGGAGCATCTGTCAGAAACGTTCATGGTCTTGAGACTAGGAAACAGCAGTATTTTCTGTCAGTCTTGGTAGCTATCATACTGTGAATCATTCAGTTTATCTGTTTTGTTGGGTAGTCTGTCTAATGTGTATAAATACACAGTGTTATGAGGTCCTTCTTGTAGATGTTATGAGAAGATGTCTGAGGAGATCTCTTTTTTTTTTATTGCCTTCACCAGGGACTGCCTGTGTAGCCCTTTATACTGCACAGCTGTCCTAAATCAGGGAGTGGGGCTGTCCAGTTGCCAATTAGGTATTTAAACTTTTCTAAACCACGTTACCGACTTGTAGAAAAGAAAAAGCGAGAAACTTTGAAGTTTCATAGTTTACATCTTGGAAAGGGAGGTGGTTTTGCCTCAAATTGACCTGGATGGCTCACTGTAAACAAGTAGGTTTCTGTTACTAGTACATTACAGGTAATAGGAATTTTCACTTTTCTAGCACAGCACTAGGAATGTTTGGATTGACCTCACTGAATCAGGAACTTTCACATAAGTTATCAGCCTTTTATTAAAAGCTGATGTTGCTAAAAGGTTATTTCTACCAAAGCTAATTTTGGAGGCAGGTCTTAAGCTCAGAAGTGTCATTTGATTTCAGTTTTTTCCTAATCAGCCTTACTCCTATTTATTTAGTTTCTTTTTTTTTTTTTTCCTCTTCCAGATGAATTAGATGCTGTAGAAACAATGCCAGTTTTTAATTAAAAGTGTTTCATGCCTGTCATCTTTTCTTGGAACTTGTAAGGACAGAAATCACCATCCCTCTCTTTTGCCTGGCTAATACTTAAATAGTTGTATTTCTTTTTTTTAATAGGGGAAACAAGTGCAATTTTGAGGACCTACTCCATAACCCAGGAGGAGTGAAATTGCAGGTCAAATGTGGTCGATGCCAGTTTATTGCAGAGTCCTTTGGTGAAATGAAGTTCCACTTGCTGTGCTGTCATGGAGAAGAGATTCAGGGAAGAGTGAAGGAAGGGGCTTTGCAAGGAAGCAGAGGAACAAAGGGGGACCTGGTCAAACACACAGCCCACGTGTGGAAACAGCACAGTGAGAGAGGAAGTTTAGCAAAGTGCAGTGCCCGTCAGGAGCAGCTGTGTACTGTTCCAAAACCAAAGAGACAGATGTACTTCCACCATCAAAATAATGTCAATATTTTACCTAAAAGTGAACCAACTCAGTCAGGAAGTAGGGAAGCCTCCAAGGAGATGCAAAATGTGGGATGTGGTACACCAAGGAAAAAAATAGAATTTTGGTCTAAAGCAGGCTATAACTGCATTTTATGTAAACAATTGTTTGGAAGAAAAGAGGATCTTTGTAATCATTGGCAGAGTCATCATAATTGTGAAGACCCTTCCACTTTATGGACAATTTTTACTTCGGTATCAAAACAAGGAGTTACTGAACTTCCTGATAATGGTGAATATTGAAGCTCAACTCTACAATGCTGTGAAAAACATTAATTACCTTACCAAATTGTTTTTTCACTGTCTTGTTAAACTGACTCAACAGATGTATCACTTCAAAGGTTTGTTAGTTAGGTGTGTTGGGGATTTTTTTTAAAGTCATACAAACCTTTATTTTGGTGACTAGAAAATGTGTTTAATCCATATCATTCCAGATGGGTACATGGAAACAGATTATGAATCCTTGTACTTAAAATTCATGCTTAAGGAACTTTATAACAGCAAATACTCAGTACTAATGGTTAACCTCAAGGAAATATATTTTTGAGTTTAATTATGCTGTACACACAGAAATAAATCAATTTATATGAAGCAATCTCAGTCTTAAGTGAAATTACAAACCTGACTGGAAGTCAGGTCCCAACTATGCTTCCAGATTTTGTGGTAAATGCATATTTCCATGCAGTTCTCTCGATCATTTAAATGTGCATACAGGCAGCTGGCACTTGGGAGTTTTATAGTCTATAATTTAAAAACTTTTAATTCTAATTTTCTTGATTTCAGTGTCTTCAAACATGTTCATTGCTTGCAGGTGTTTTTGGTGATCAGTTCTGTCCTGGTAACAGCAAAGATCTTTGTATTTTAGAAGTAAAACCTCTACGTGTATTTATTTGCCTGTAGCTTTTTGGGTTGAAGATGACTTGCCCCCCATTAAGATGGAGCCCAGCACACCTCCAAGGGGGCAGGCCCTGTCAGGCTGTAAGGGGGTGGAGTTCTGGAGCTTGGTTTTGATGGAAAGGTCATTGAAACCATTGAATCCAATTTGAAATTGCTGTTTAAACTGCTTAAAGCCTGATGTTCCTCTGAATTATTTTGGGAGCAATAATGGAGACAAGTCTAAGAAGTCACCACATCACTCTCCAACAGAAGTCAGAGCATTCAGAGGGCAAGATGAGAAGTACACCAGTACTGTCCCTACACTGCTGCTCTATTCATTCCTCTTGTGGCCAGCTGTGATTGAGGGATTGCAATGATAAAAGAGTCATTCCTAAAATGCCCTGGGTTGCCTCTCACTGTTTTGCAAAAATTATGGTGAGGAAGACATGAGAAGAGGTCTAAAAACGTTGAGCTTTCGGAGTGGGATTCCACAAGCTGTTGCAATATTTTGTGTATGTGTTTTGTTTTTAAACAGTAAAGGCAGTTTTGATGACCTAATAGTTTTGAATGTGATTTCTTGTTGTATGGTGCTTTGCCCTGAAGTTGAACTGATAGGAAACAAGAATAACAAAAGACAAAAAGAAAATGCCCATAGAACTGTAGAGGTGCCTGATAAGAAGTAGAAGAATTCCCGTGGATTTTCAAAGCTTCCTTCCTACTATCTGTTGCTATAAATTCAGATTTTTGGCTGTTTCTTTGTTTTCATATATTTTTTTTTGCTGAATTACCTTAAAAGTAGTACTTGTTCTTATTCTTGACACATTCATCTTTTAATGCCTACAATATATTCATATTTATTTTCACTGGCATATTTGGACGGGAATAGCTATTTTTAAAGTCAGTGTTTCATATCAGATTGAGGCTGTATTTAACTTAGTAGTGTGTGTTGCATTTAGCAGCATTTTTTACCCCTGCAACTTAATCCTTTAACTTTAAAAATCAAACAGCAGGGTGTTTTCCATGAAACAGAAATGTGAGAACAGTCTGTCCTTCCCATAGTTACACTGTGTCAAAGGGAAGTTCATTCCCAGCATAAAGCATGCATTTTACCAGTTGGGAAAAACCATTTAAAAGGTTTGATCATGATCTTTTTTTAGAAGGAACATCAAATCAGTTTAAAATGAGCTGACATAAATTCGGTGCTGAGACAGAGTCCCTCCTGTTCAGGTACAGCAGCAGCAATGGCAGAGTGGCCCTTTAAAATTATTTTCAAAAGGTATTTGTTAAAAACAGTGGTGCATCAGAGCCAGTGATGTAGATGAGTTGTTTGGGGGTGGCATCAGGCAAGAGGTGCACTTTCCCTGGAAGGGGAGATGCAGTGATGATGGGAGGAAGGGGCTGGAATGAGGCAGTCAGTTGCATTTTCTTTAATAGGAATTTTCATGTGCAGTCTTTTCATCATATTTTTATACTTCTCTCCCTTTCTCCAGGCCCAATGGGTAAAGGGGTCTCAGCTTTCAGCAGTTTAAAACCTGAAAACATGTTTTAAAGCATGGTTCTAACCCACTTCTCAGTGTCCTCATAAATGTTTAAAATTAGAAGCCTTTTTTTTCTGAGCCTGAAAGCATTCTTATGTTTCAGGCTATTACAATTACGGTAGATTATGAAAGGTTGGGATTTTTTGAAAATAGCTTTGTATTAAGTACAGATGTGTCCTTTGTTTAAAATGTGTTTGCTTGGCATTTGTGTTCATTTTGATAAGATTTGGAGGTCCAAAGTGGGCCTTATATACTGCAACATTTAGTAGTGTGTGTTTGCCATCCAACACAAGGGTTGTTATAAATACAGTTTGCTGTTTACCTTGAAGATGGACAAGTTAACATCTGGTTTTGCACACAAATTATGTTTTCAAATTGTTAAAACGAATGTTATTGTTTTTGTAGCTGTAGTTTTGTTCTCCTCTGATTTTTCATTAAGTCTCTCTTTCAGCTTCCCTTTCAACTTTAAAGCTGTTCCTCACATGGAAAGTTGTTCCTTCATCATCACACCATAAATAATCAAAGCTGGAGGAGTTCCATCACTTTTCTGGCTTGCAGAGTATTGCCCTTCTCCAGGTGCAGAGCTACAGTTTCCTATGTCTAACTCGACATAGTTGCTGGCAGTAAATGTTTTGCTTCATTTATTTATTAGAACTCAGCTTTTTAGCTCAGTCAGAGTTTCTGTCATACCTCATTAGGTACTTATTTTATCTACTATTCACTGAGCTCTTTAAAGAAAGTGTCATAAGGAAGATGAACAGGTATTTAAAGGAGCAGATTTCTGCCCTAACTTCGTGCAGATGATGCTGATTTTTGAGGCTCACAGCTTATCTAGGCTCAGCTGTGTAGTACATTGTGTTTCTACAACACATCCACCTACACATGCACCTATTTTGGAACCAAATGTATACTTCAAATCCAGCTGTCAGTTACTATTATCAAACCTGTGCAATGTAGGTTTGTGATTGTTATGCATAAAGATGAAAATGCTATTAACTGTAGTAGGTTTACTTGTCAAATTCCATATAGCTCTGAAAAATGAAAATCTCTGCGTGCTGAGTATGACACAGAAAAGATCTGGTCTCATGAAGAAAAGTCTGGTGGCTTAAAGGTTGTCCTCATTTCAGTGTGTGCTTTTATAGCTGATCTGTCACATTGCAGGATTTTCTCCACTTTTTATTAAATTGCCATAATCTGTCTTGGTGAGGAGTACTGCAGAAGACCTGAGTCTGCAAGCAAATTTCAGTGAAAAATGTGTCTCCATTTTTCTAAACAAGCAGACATGTTCCATGGGCTTGAAAGTCTTGGTGGCATTACAGATGTATCTGCACAATGTGGGCAAACATGCAAGGTTTGGGGTTCAGTGTATGGCTTCATGAGGCTGACCATTCTGCTGTTCTCAAGTTCTTAGAAATTTGAGTGTAAAAATAACCTGGTTTTCAGACTTGGGTGAACTTCTAATACCTTATTGACAAACCTTCAAGAAATCATGAAAAATGGCAATAACGTACTTCTCTACTTTTGCTTTGTTAGGCAGTTTTTTGGATGTAGTAGTACCAGAGGTGGTGTAAAATATGATACTGCTGATGTTGTTGAGTACAAAGGAAGCTTTCTCCTTTTTTTTAATTTTTTTTAAATTTCATTGACTTTTCTGTGTAAGCATTAGAAATGGTGGGATGAATTATGATTTTTGCTGCTGACAAACCCAGAAACATAATTCTGAGGTTACTGTGCAGAAACTTCCAATTTTAATCTAGAATAACAGATGAAATCAGGAAAGAAGCAAATTCAATTGGAAAGAGATAGGTGAGCAGATTGTTCCATATGAGGATCTTTCTGCATGCTTACACTGCTGTGGGTGGTGTTTATAGATGATGGGTCTTCTACTGGTGGGTACAAACAGTTTGTTCTTATCTTGAGTTACTTAGATTGGCCAAGGGAAATAAGAATTTAAAAATGTCCATGCCTTCTTTTTGGTTTGAATTTTTCTGCTCAATATTTCTGCTGGTGTGCCAGTCCAGATTGTGATCCAAACCATGAAGACACTCAAGCACTTTTTAGGGGCCTTAGAGCAGATTTCAGTGGAGCAAAGGGAAAGAAATGTGTGAGGGAAGTAGTGATGATGGAGGCTGGCACAATGTTTTGAATGTAAGTTCAAGCTTCTGTATGACTGGCCTTTGGTGGGGATGTCCTGGAGCCTTGAACTTCTCCCTTCCACCCCCTTTGCTACATCATTCCAGATTCTGCTTCCACGTGAGGTGCCTGAGTCTGGAGCACCCTCAGCTTCCTTAGGCCTGAGCTTTTCCAGATGCCATCAATTCCTTTGCCAGTGTCCTCTTCTTTTGGTGTCTCACTTACATGCTGGTAGTTACATGAGCCACGTGCTGGCTGCTGAGACCAGCTGCTGTCAGATGTGAAATGTGGTCATTCAGCTTTCTGAGGAAAGCATCCTTTAGCTTTAGTCCATAAAAATGAAATAAAAAGCTGCATCTGTGCTTTAAAAAGCAGGAAAATGGCTCACTGAGTTTCCTGCAGATGCAACACTGATAAGTAGTAGGGTTAAAAAAAGTGAAGTGTTGCTATAAGAAAAAGCAACTGCTGAATGTGATTTGAGGTATTTATGTGTCATTGTAAAAGACTGGCGTGTCCTGTCACCTGGTTAGGATTGAATAATGGAATCAGGGAAGTTCCATAAAAGTGTCTCACACAGATCCGAGACACATAAAGCAGCAGTTCAGAGACACTGTGGCTGAGTCTCTTCCCTTCTCTCCCTCCCCACTGTGAACACTCCTTTGCAGAATGTTTCAGGAAAACGGGTTGCAGGGGATGCTGGAGGCCAGCCTCCTGCCCCACAGCAGGGCTTAGCACCACCCAGGAGCAGAGCAGTGGTTTTTGCTTTTTGGAAGCCACTTCTGTTGCAGTTCCCTCTGCTCCATTGCCAGTGTGAGGGTCATGAGTGTAAACAAGGCTTCAGTGTGTCAGCTGACACTACAAGCACAGTCACAAGCAATTTTTTTTACTTTTTTGAAGAAAACGTGACGTTTGAGACAAAAAAATCCTCACAACCCCAAATAAAGTTCTGGTTTCAGCTGGCAGCCCTTCAGTAGTGTGAACTCTTTTCAGCACAACCCTCTGGTTTTGCTGCTTCAGACCCTGGCCAAGCCTCTTGCCTGTCCATGTGGAGCAGCTCACGCTCCTTTGACTCTGCTTCTTCTTGGACTACAGGCTCTCTACTTTTCACATGCAGTGAATAGACTACTTTCTTTTTCTACAGTTGATTTGAGACAAAAATAAAGCATTTTATTTCCTGAATGCTCAGTAATTTTGTGCAGGTTCAGGTTTAATCTGGCTTTTGAACATACACCCGATCAAGGAGATCAATATACCTTCCTATTGCTAGGAGCACTAAGTGACACAGTGAGGGAGGAAAGCAATAAATATCTCTGTGACAATACTTTTGAAGCAATGCAGTTGCTTGACTTTCACTGGAAGTTAAATTTTTTCATGTTTTTAGTTAAAAGCTTTTAATAATTTCAGCTGCAGCAAATACACTCCTATACTTTGCTATTCAAATAAATCCTTTTTCTGCTCCAAGTCCTTGGAGTTTGAATCCTGTCCAGCCATATTCTGCTATCTGCCAATTCCTTGCTAAGTGCAAACCTGACACACTTGCCAATAAATCCACCTCTGTGCCATTTAAAGTCATTTGCTCTCTTTTCTCTGGAGCTAATCAAAGTTTGCAAGAAGACATTTTTTAAGAGGAACCGGCTCTAGGATTCAACCAATTTAAATTGCAAGGGAGTTAAAAGAAATTGCAGTGAACTATAAAATAGAGAAATGGCATAGGCTGTTTGAATGCTCACTTATTTTTAATCTCTTTTATGAATATTTGAAGACAGAGTTTTCCTGGGTAGAATTTAGGGGGTTTATGCTGTTTTACTCTCCTAATCCACTTTTTAGATTCCCAAGCCCAGTACAGCAGAGCCCAGCCCTGCTTCTTAAGTTGATTGCAGCCTGTTAAACTGAAAGCACCATTTTATTTTTACCTTGTGAGACATCTGAGCTGATAAATGGATGGGATACCAGCACTCCAGGAGACAACTGCAATGTCTGCACAGGTTAATAATCTCCTGTCTTTCAAGAGCAGCGTTTCCAGTGTCTTCATACAGGCATGCACACACAGTCACACACAAAATTATAAATGTTATATAAGTCTCTGGAACACTTCTACTCGTGTGTTAGTGTCATACTGGGCAGTATATTCTGATTATTCTTATTAACATGCAGTAACTGTTATTATTGTACTGCTAATATATGTATGGCTGATATGAACCCTGAACTACACAGAGGTCACATGAGTTCTTTCAGGAAATTGGATTAATTGTTGCATTGTTAGAACCTCTTTTTAAAAAAATATGCCACTCCTGCTGGTTAAAACATTTGTAAGGTTGAAATTATATTTCTGAGAGTGATTTACTGGTCCAGCAGAAAAGTCTGGTGATAAACCTTTCCGCTGGGATTTGCTTACATTAGGAAGCAATGCAGGTGGCAGTCTATTTCAACATGGAATGAATTTTTTTTCCTCCCTTTCTTTCTGATAAATGAAGTGCTTATGTAAGGTGAGAGATTGAAAAAAATGAGAAACCTGCAGGCCTTAGAGTATCCATCTGAAAGCTGCACATGAAGGCAGGAGACGCAGGGAAATTCTGCTGCAGTTTCTGTACCTGCTCCCCTCGTGTGCTGGGAGTCCTGGCTGAGGCTCGGCCAGTCTGGGAATGCTGCTCAACAAAAGCTCCTCATTGCAGCCAAGGGTTTGAGTTTGGAAATGCTGAGCATCATCTGCAGCACGAGAGGGTTTGCTGACAACAAACTCATTTCATCCATCACTTGGTAATAAATTGTTCCCACGCCTTCATGGTAGGAACCCTTTATCTGCTGCGGTTTTGTCTTGTGCTCATTTTGTGCATAATAAATAGGATCTGGGTTTGAGTTAGTGCTCAGCAAACTCTGTTCTGAAGCTTCATTGTATGCCAGACTGCTCCCTTTGGCTCCTGCTGATACCGACCATCTTCCAAATAATTCATTTGGTGTCAATGACAAACATTTGATGGTTTTTACTGTCAAGTATCATATGCAGATCTCCTAACAGTGTCATAGTCTTAAATTATTGCAGCATTTGATCAAGTTAGCCCTTTTAAAAGGGATCTGGGTACACTAATAGTGGTTGCTCTAGTACACATCTCTAGAGAAAACTTGAGATCTGGCTTTAACAGTCAGAACCAATTAGGCTTATCCTTTTTCTGCCTTCCCTCTGCAGTGTTCAGGGATGAATTGCATTTTTCAGGCATTTTTTCAGACAGTTCAAGAACACTGTCAGGTCTCTGGGGCTCTTTGACTCCTGGGCTCTGCATTCCCACTGTCAGCTGTGAGAAATAATTCCACTTTTGCAGTTGTGTCCAAGGAAACTAAGATGATAAATCAACAGGTTAGATTTAAGAGGGGAAGTACATTATTGTTTACTCAGCACTGAATAAGGTTTTGTTCTAGGAGATACGGTTGATATGAGGGCATAGAGAAATGTTCTCAATTTTAAAGCTTTCCAGCTCATGACGTTTTTTAGGATTCACTCTCACTCAAAAGAAAATTAAGGGGTTTGTTACTCAATATCTTTTCAGTCTCTCTGAAATGTGGCAGTGATTTTGAAAAACACCAGGCTTAAAAAATTAAGACGGGGGAAAAAAGTAAACTGTAAGCAGAGAGAAACAAAGCTTTGAGAAAAAACTCAACAAAAATCCCCAAAGCATGCAGGATCTCTGAGTGCACATAACTACTTTCAGATTAAATTCATAGTAGAGTGGTCATACCACTCAGCTACTCTCATGAAACTGCAATATAATTAAGAACAACTTTTGAAACAAAAAAAACCATTAGATCTTTTTGTTTTGAGGGGAACTGAGAAGTTCTCCCTGAGGCAAGGGAGAGGTGCAGGTATGAAGTTAACTTGGAATCATTGTTCAGTTCTCTGTGCAGCATCTGTTTGCAAAGTTCCTTTCTTTAATGCCATAGTAGTTCTTTTCCATGGAGAACAGGTGGTAGAACTTTAATCACTGCAAATCGATTGAACTTCCAGTGTTTGGCAACAGGAGACTTCAGTAAAAGAAAAGGCATTATAATGAAGCCCCAAGTCTCTCATCGCTCACCTTTTCGCCTTTCGAGTTTTCTGCCCCTGTTATATCACTGCTAGATTTGATACATGAGTATCAGCTCAGCACAGCCACCCAGCATTCTGCTCTGAACGGGCAAACCCCATTCTAATAAACTTCTAAATGCTTCCAAATGCTTCTGAAGACTCAGACAGCACAGCAGATAGTGCCTTGCTTGCTGTCAAGTGGAACTGATGTTTATTTCTAAACACCAAGCTTCTGAGAAATAAAGCAGTGTGGCAGATCCCCCTTCCTTCTTTAACTTGGCTTTAATAACCTGCTGCACTTATGACCAGAACTGTAATTGGGTGGGAGAACTTTGAGCTGCTCCATAACTCAACTGGTGGAACATTAATAAAATATATTGGAAACATTTCCAGAGCCACAAAGGCAGATGTGTCTCAAGAGCGAGATTGATTCAGGAGGGGCCAAGGTCACCATGCTCTCAGCTTGGCAGCTCCCAGGTGAGCCAGACACAGCCCATCCTGTGCCTCACAGTGCCCTGTCCCAGCCTCTGCCTTTCCCTGGCTGCTGTGGCTGCCCAGGATGGGGTTTACTTCTCTGCTCAGCTGGCACGGGGTGGCAGAGACCGGTGCTGCCTCCAGCCAGAGCTGCCTGCGCAGGGGAGCCCTGCAGCGGGGCCTGGGAGGCCATTTCAGCACATCCTGCAGACACCTAGAATTAGATATTTTGGGGATTTCTGTGGCAGCTAGGAGTGTTCTAACTGCAAGCCTCTGCAGAATGTGTAAAGCCTCTGCAGGATGTGACGTGTGACAGGCAGCCCCTTCTGGCACGTGTTGTGGCCTGCTGGCCAACAGCCACAGCACTGGGCAAGTTCATGGCAGGATAGGATGGGAAGGGAGAATTAAGTGAGTTATGGAGCAACGTATCTTATCTCTTCTGATTAATTCATGAGAAAGTTGTGTGTGTACCAGTAAAGATCCTGCTCCTCATGCTGATCACAGCAATCAAAACAAGCAGACAAGAAATCTCAGTACAAGAATCTTACTTGGATTTCAGTGAATGTCCTCACTGGTAGGTTATAAGTAATTATGGGACTAAGAGTGAGTCTGACAGGAAGTCTCAAATGAGACAGAGGAAATCCAAGGAATAGTTTTATTTACTTAGTTATGGAGAAAGATGTTAATTGCTCTATACAATTACAATATAAGTTGGAAAAGACTGGTCTGAACTCACCCACCAAATTGCATTTTGCAGAAAGTACCAAACCAGGGCAATAAAAGCATGAGAGGACCTGAAGAAATTTAAAGATATTTCCAGAACTGGGTATTTATTAAGAGTGAAGGCAAGATAACTAAAGGTATACATTTTTTATTGTATTTTTGAAATCACTGCAAGAGATTAAAAGGAAAAGAATACTTTAAAAAGAAATTAAAAGGAAAGTCTGTTTGGTTCCCTATTTTAGGTTGAAGTCAGTGAGGAGTTTTTCCTCCCTTCCTGTGTTCTCTTTCAGACATGGCACCATCCCCTCACCAAGTCCCTGTGCAGGTTCACTGTGCTCCCTGGGCTCCTGCTGACTGCAGTGGGAGTTGGCTGCTCAGGCAGAAAGCAAAAAAATGTCCTTATTTTCATTTGTGTAAAAAATCTCAGTCTCTGCAAAGATCAGCAGCATCTAATGCCGAGCAGAAATTAATAAGTGAAAACTGACTAGCCATGGGTGGCCACAGTGATTTCTTTTTTGAAAATCAAAGACCACATGGTTTGCTTTAGTTTTTTCCTCCTTCACACAGAGTTTCTCATCTGTAGACTGGTTATTGATTGATGTTTTATAGACAGTGTAAGAAAATTAATTAAGACAAGCAGGTCTGGAGTTGTTTTCAGAGATTTCAAATAGAGTAAGATTGTAATGTACTTTCAGAAATAGCCATGAAAATGTAATAGCAGTTTGGTATTCTCAGGTGTGCTGTGGTAAATGGTATTTTTTGTTGTCCTTCTATCTGTACCCTCCCCTTCTCTGCATATAGAAGTCCTCTCCAGCAAAATCCCTTTTAGTCATTCATTGTATAAGAAACTTTCAAGAAGCATTAGAAATTAACAAAAACCTATGTATTTTTTACCAAGTGGTGAGCATCACAATTGACTGAAGTGCACCCATGGACACACAGTGGAATCCCTTTTCCTTTGGGGAGATGTGTGTCCAGGGAAGGGGAGAGGTACAAGTACACCGAGCCTCTCTTATTTCAGTGCTTCCCATCCCAGGCTCCATCAGAGCCCAAATAAAAAAAACATGACTCACTGCTGCAAACAGAATATTTTTGTCCCACATGAAATACTTTGCTAGTGAAATCTGGTACAGGCTTCATGTTAAAATAATTGATGTGAAGTTCAGTTGGTGCATTATGATACTTCAACCATCAAGCACTGTGGTCAAGGAGCAGGAGCGAGGAGCACACTCATCTCTCCTTCTCCACTGAGCCCTGGGCCACCTGCAGCAGAGGGGGAAGGATTCTGGAGATGGTGGCAAGCTAGGATGAGCAGAGCATCTCCTTCACTGCCCAGCTGCAACCATGGCTTACAGTCTTGGCCAAGTTTTGGAGACAGTACGAGGGTTTGCATGATTTTATTTTTTTGTCTCTCGTTCACCACGTTAGGTGTGAGTGCCCTGAGCTGGTGCTCAAGGAGAGACCAGCTCTCCCTGCAAACATCCCTGGGAGCTCTGCCCTGCTGGGAGGGCTATGGCAGCTCCCACAGGAGCTGCAGGCAGCAGGGAACTATGAGGCTCTTCCAGCCCCTTGTAGAAGAAAGCATGAGTGGCTGTGCATGAAGCTCAGACCAACAGGAAAAAACTTCTCATGTCCAGGAGTTTGATCTCCTTCCATACTGCCTCACTGCAGCTGGTAGCTCATAATCCTCTTGTGAGCTAAAGCTCTCCCCTTTCGACAAACCAAGTAGGTCCCCATGTGAAAGCTACAATTCCACTTAGGAGTCTCCAGGTGTGTGATGAACAGTTGGTGCAGTCAAGTTTAATCTGTTTCTGATATTCGAACCCACAAAGTCATCTAGGTCTCATGCATGGTATTCCAATCACCTTTATTAAACCAATTAACTTCTGTCAGATCCACAGATTTCATCAGGATTCTCCTACCTCATTCATAAAAGGTATTAAATAAAATTACTTGAAATGCTGATCCTTCAGAAATGGTGGTACCTTGTCTTTCCTGATGGCTCCTGTCTCAGCACAGCCCAAGGTTGTTTTCCTCTTGTCGTGTTTCTGCCCACAACTGGTTAAGTACCTGGTTCCTGTGTGGCACCTCTTCACTGAGGTTCAGTGAACACCTCTTCAAGTTATTTATACCCAGCGCATCTCACTCACAAAAGGTCCCTCATCCTACTGAGGAGTGGTAAATGAGGTTGAGGGTTGACAACTTTGGGGTGCATATACCAACCTTCATGTCCTTCTTTTGACTTCCTAAATCCTTCCAAATCACAGTTCAATATTGAGAATGGACTAAACCAGCTATAATTGTTGAGAGTGCTTGGGTTTCCCTCTGTATGATATAGCTCTGGCTCATAATGATGACTTTCTTTGATAGATGTTTGGCAGCGGAAACAGGTGGGTCATTCCCAGTTTCTGTGCATCATTATCTTTTTCAGGTGGTTTTTCAGGTGCTTTCAGTTTTGCATTGCCATTCCCATTTCCCAGTTTTCTTTTCATGACCGAGCTGGGTTTGTTCACATTCCTACACTTACTTTCCTGTATGAGTGAGCTTTGCATTTTTGATAAGTTTTGTTTTCAGTAACTCATTCAGTGCTTACTCGTGCTGAGGTGACAGGACGAGGCATTTTCCTTACAAGCTTCTTCTCCTTGTTTGGGGTGCTGGTTTTTAAACTGCGTTTTTATGTTTATGGAGAGAAATGTTATGCTTGTCCCACACATGAGTTCTTCAGTTCAGCTGATGTCATTAAACTGTTCCACCAATATTTTAAAGCCTGGCATTAGAAACTGAAAATCTGATTCAAATACTTACCTCAATTGCTTTTTTTCCCCCCAGTCTAATCTAAAATAAATCATATTGTAAGGAAATGGCTTCAGTGTCTTATCTAGACAGGCATCAGCTAAGACAATTTAGCTCCATTCCACAGCAGTTTTTGGCACATGGAGCAGAACTCTTCCAGGCTCACTATCAGGTGGGTGCAGAGATCCCACTGTGGGCAGTGAAACCACAGAGCAGAAGGAAAACATTAAATGTTTTGAAACAGTTGTGAAAGACCGTGCAGAATTTATGACCTTCAGGGGCCTGTGAGAGGTTTATGAGGCTGGAAGGTTTCTGGGGAGCACTTTTGTGTGGGCTTTTGCAGGTGGCTTCCCCAGATCACACAGCTCGGTTGGCTGGAGTTAACGTGCCCTGGAACTGGTGCTGCTTTGGGTCTCTGAAGGGCAACTCGCATCCTTCTGGGGAATTGGGCAATTCTGCTGCAGAGCAGCAACCATTTTCTGTGATCCTCTGCATCACCAGAGGACAGGCGGGCCCCTGGCATGCAGTATCAATATTGCTGAAGATCGATACACTGTTTTGGAAAACAACTGTTTGTAAAATGTCTGTGCAAGGCCAGAAGGAAAAAAACCCTTTTATTCTGGGCAGCCTTAACTGAACAAATTTATTCCTCCAGGTGGTTTTATTTTTCAGTGGAGCTACTTGCAACAGAAGGCAGTGAGTGATGTGCTGCAAAAATCTAGTTTCATGTGTGGTCTCTTTGACTCTTCATCAGAGGCCTGTTGGATGTTTTCTGATGATCAATTGTTACAAATGTTTAAATACCAACCACATAATTTTAAGTGGTTTATTTAACATAAGGCACAAAGATAGTAATGAGCCAGAAACCTCTGCAGGAATGGTGGCCTTGTCAGAGCCTCCTTGCCTGAGATGATCTTTCCACCTTAGGAGCTTGCTGGAAACAAACATCCTTGCCAATATTTTGTGTGCTTTTCATCCATTGCCCACAAAGGCTACATTTGCCCATCTGCCCCTCCTCTCCCTGTGATTCCAGGGGGAAACCAGCACATGAGCCTGCAGCTCCACATTGGCTGTCCACAGTTTCCCCCTGTGTGTGACCTGTGCCACACAGGAGAAAATGCAGCTACACAGGTACCTGGCTGCTGTAAATTAATGACAAATCGATTCTTCTCACAGACTGCTGGGTCTCCCCCTCACAGGATTGGAGGCAACACTTCCAGGGAGAGCAAAGCTCCTGGTGTCTCCCCCAGCCTGTCAGCAGCGCCAGGTGCCAGTGCTTTGTCCCAGCCCATGCTGGAGAAGTTGGGAAATTCTCACTCTGGTCCTGGAGGGTGGAGGTGGCTCTGATATCCCCAGGCTTGCCTCATTGGCCACCCCTGCCTCTCAAACTTGTTGGTCTTCTTTCTTGTCTATATTTTATATGTGTTAGCTTGAAACCCATTTTTTATAGCTTTGGCTGCAAAGGAAAATGATGGAGAGGGAAGCCTCAGCTGATATGCTACAGGCCGTGGAGGGTTCCCCAGTGCTTCTCAGAGAAGAGCATCTCCTAAGGCATGTCCCACCTGCAAGATGCATGCTGGTGAGGTGAGCCCAAACATTTTCTTTGCTTCCAAAAAATCCTTGCTGAGGCTGAGAGCCATGAGGATCTATAGCATTTCACTGAATACTTTATTTAGACAATTGGTGCAAGAATAAAGGAAAGATTATTGCAGATTATTGCAGAAAGATTATTGCATGGTGGATGGGGATTTTCTAAAGTGGATTTCAGAAAGAATATAGGAACTGATAATTCAGCTTTCTGAATCACAAAAACCTGGCAGCTAAAACTTAAAAAGGAGCTATTTGGTCACTTGTAGCATAACCTGCCCTCCCTATAAAGGTATCCATCCTTGGAGAGGTAGTGCTACCTGTGTTTTAAGAGATATACCTGAACGTGGTTATTTTTTGGGTTTTGTTCCCCATATAGTGTTAGCAGCTGGAGAGCATGATTTATGATCGTATTTTGGTCTTATTTTTAATTCATTTCCCCCACCTTAAAGTATTTATCAGTGCTGTAACCTGTTGTTTCAGACAGCTGCTAGATCCTAGCTGATGGAGTTTATTGATTTCTGACTCTGATCTTGCAAATCTTATTTCGAATTCATCACCTGACAGAGCCGTGCTGGGAGCCTGAGCTGAGCGGCAGCACCTTGTGGCTCAGGGAGTTCCCCATGGGCCTTCCAGTGCCGCCTGCTGCCAGGGCCCTGGGCGTGCCCCGCTCTGGAGCAGCCCTCCCTCGTGCTCGGAGAGGTCCCAGGGCAGGCTGAGGGCAAAGCCCGGCCTCTGTCCCTGCTGACACCTCGGGGTGCCGGCACGGGCCGCGCTGTGCTCGCTGCGCGGGGGACGAGGAGCCGGGAGGGGCTGTGCGCGGCAGATGTCCGGCAGCGTGCTGGTGGCCCAGCTCGATAGGTGGCAAGCCCCTCCGGCCCCAGCCCACCTCCAGCCCTGCTCTCCTCACACACGAATTATGATCCCGTCCTCCCCACTGCAGCGGAAAGCCCGAAAACCCGAACCAGATGCGCGGCTTCACCTGAGTTTGCAGACAGCCTGGAAGCAATAACTCTGGGAGGTACAAACTTCGCCTTTCATCGTAATGAGATGTTAATGGCGGGAAAGCCCTGCTGCTCCAGGCGGTCCTCTATTAACGCTGCCGCAGCAGCTGGGAAAAAGGGATCTTCTGGATCGGTTTCAGCAATGCCCACACCCGTGCACCCCCATGCCCGTAGCTTAGGGCCTTTCAAATGTCTCCACGATGTGGTCCCCATCCCAGAGGCAGAGGGTGCCTGCTGGTGTCCTCCCACCCAGCTCAGGGTCCCCAGGTGTTTGGTGAGGGCTGTGGGCAGCAGCACGCAGGTTTGTTCAGAGGGCTCAGCTACACATCTGTTTGCCATTGCTTTGGGTTGTTTATAGCACTTTCATACTCTCTTCTGCAACATTTTATTTTAAAGGGCCTTGTGATACTCCCATGCAGAGTGCATCGGAAGCGCAGCTTGCTCCTGGTTTGTGCATTTCATTTTAGGTCATCTGTAATTTGGGATATTCCCTGAGCACGTGCCCCTCTGATGCAAGGCCACATACAAGAGCATCACTCACAGCTTGTCACAAACTGGGTTGCTCTGCTCTTCCTCTTGTTTTCCATGGGAAGGAATGTTTGGGCCAAACCAAACTTCCCCTTCTTTGATTTAAAGTAACAAATGACTTTGGAAGTCAGGCTGCAATTTCTTGACAGGCAGCATGGGATTAAAGAAGCAAATCCGGCCAGTGACACCCTCTGCAGTGCTCTGTACTTATTTTTCCATCATGGGAAGTCCACACACACAGCACAGGGCTCAGGTAGTGCTGAGGTGAGGAGGAACAGAGGGGTGATGTGTTTTCTGCTGGGCAACCTCATCTGCTCTGATTGTGCTGGGTTTTCAGCTGAGGGGAACTGTGAAGGATAATTACCATCATGGGTTACCTGAGATTACAGGATTGCTTTCCAACTAATGACACTAGGAGAACCAAGCAGTTGTTAATATTTAATCAGACTCCTGGCTTAACAATTGGATAAATGAGCTGTGTAATTACACAATTATAGAAGACATTTCAGGTAGGAACTGTGCTGTTATTAATAGTGAAGGTGAAAGCTGGTGAACATACACCGTTCAGTCCCACCGAGCATGTCATTAAAAAAGATCTTCAGCACGAGACTGTAACAACATGTCCTATGAGATGGTAAACAAAGGTTTCAGCTGCTTTTGAGATACAAATTCCAATTGGCCAAGAGGTTTCAATGTAAGAAAAATATCAGACCAGGTGTTTAGTTGATGTGGCAAGCTGTAATCAGGGGTAAATAGGGAACATTTAAATATGTCCACAGAGTATATAATGCATTCATGACTTTGCTTTATGTATCATTTCTCAGCAGTCAGGCAATTATTTTCCCCAGGTTATTAATTTTAAATCTTATAGGAAACAGAGAGGTACCTTTTAATTCAATGTAGTGCTTACCTGCCTAGTGAAACTTTTCTTTAAAATTAAGCGTTGTCATATACCACACACAAGGTGTTGTGTTTGACTGCAAAGTGCTGATCAGAATGAAAATACAGATACTGTCTTTAATAATTTTATTAGCTTGTTCCTTTAATCCAATGCTTTATCTCAGCTCCTTAAAAGGTGTTGGTTTTTTGTTTGTTTGTTTGTTTTTCCAAGTGATCTGGATTTGAAAATGAAACAATTGTGGTTATTCAGTGTTCCACTACACTGACCAGTAACTGTAATTCTCTCTATTGAGTCAATTAGTGGGACACTGGAAAGTTAACATCAGAATCAAAGAAGTCATTGACCAGCATGATTGCAATAGTGATATGAATCAGAATAATGCAGGAAATTGAATCTTAGAAATGCTTTCCACAATGAGATATTGTGAGGTGTTAATGTGTTTTCCCAAATGTGAGGTGGTAAAAAATAAGAAGCAGGTTTGTTGGCAGATGCTATGGGCAACAATCTTGTGATTCCCTCTTCTTCCCATCTAACATTCCTGAAAAGATTGCAGTGATTCAGATCTGGATGGACAGACATTGCTGAATTTCTCAGTGTTCTGTTCTAACTGTGACTAGATACCACCACGTCTGGAGAGTAATTTGAGACCACGGGAAGAAATGTCCTGTCAAAGAAAGGCACATTAATGTTTTTCTTCCAGAAATACTGACATTAAGAAGTCACATAATTAGAAGTGGCGTGCACGCTCCCTGCTCACTGAGAGCTGGTTCTGTGCCAGTGGCTGAGCTGCACCATGCGCTGTCAGGCCCTGCTCACACATCGGTTCCTCTGTAAGAGCAATTTGTTCTCAGTGAGCTCATGCTGAGAGAAGAGCAGAACCCTTCAATTATAGTGATGCAGAGCCAACAAGGATAATTGGCAAAATAAGATTTACCTATATGATATGCTGGCATAAAATTATAAAGGAGACATAAAGAAATGCACAAGCAGAATAATTTCTTGTAGAATGTTACCTTGTGATCCAGTTTAGTACAACCTGTTTCTCTGTCTTCTTTCTTCTCTGCCTCACCTTGACTCTGACAGCCCTCTTACCAGAACTGGTCCCACTGAAATAATTTTCCTCTGTTCTGACTTTGTCACGCACTTTCCTACAGATGCACCTCTGTGGCTCCCAGCCTCACTTGTGAGTTTTGTACAGCCACAGACTCTGCCCTCCCTCATCCTTGGCAGACCTCTCTTGCTTGTATTACATGATACCCATGTCCTTGTGCTCCCCATGTCATGCAGTGGGTGAGCAACTGGCTCCTGGGCTGGGAACAGGGGATTACAATGGATGGGGTGACATCAGACCAGTGCCCTGTCACTAGTGAGGTTCCACAGGGATCCATCCTTGTGCTCTTCAAAATCTTCATAAAAGACTTGGACACAGGACTGGGAGTTTGCAGTTGACACAAAACTGGGAGGAGCTGTGGACTCCCTTTAAGGCAGGGAGACCCTGCAGAGAGATCTAGAAAAACTGGAGGTCTGGGCAATCACCAACCACATGAAGTTCAACAAGGCAAAGGGCTGGATTCTGTTCCTGGGCTGGGGCAACCCTGCATGTACAGACTGGGCAATGAGAGGCTGGAGAGCAGTGCCACAGAAAGGGACCTGGGCTCCTGCTCCATGGCAAGCTGAACATGAGCCAGCAGTGCCCTGGCAGCCAGGAGGGCCAACCCTGTCCTGGGGGGCACCAGGCACAGCCTGGCCAGCTGGGCAAGGGAGGGGATTGTCCTGCCCTGCTCTGCACTGGGACAGCCTCACCTCGAGTGCTGGGGGCAGTTCTGGGTGCCACAATGTAAGAAAGATACAAAACTGTTAGAAAGCATAAAGAGGAGAGCCACAAAGATGGTCAAGGTGCTTGAGGGGAAGCTGTGGGAGGAGCAGCTGAGACCACTTGGTCTGTTCAGCCTGGGGAAGAGGAGACTGAGGGGAGACCTCAGTACAGTTACAACTTCCATGTGAGGGGAAGAGAAGGAACAGACACTGTTTTCTTCTCTCCTCTCTGGTAACCAGTGACAGGATCCAAGGGAATGGCCTGAAGTTGTCATGGGAGGTTTAGGTTGGATTTTAGAAAGAAGTCCTTTACCCAGAGGGTGTTTGGGCATTGCAACAGCTCCCCAGCGAAACAGTCACAGCACCTGGCTGACAGAGCTCAAGAAACTTTTGGACAATGCTCTGAGGCACAGGATGTCATTCTTGGGGCTGTTCTGTGCAAGGCCAGGAGTTGGACTTTGATGATGCTTCTGGATCCCTTCCAACTCAGCTTACTCTGTGATTTTGATTCCTTCTAGTCTTTCATTACATTGCCACCAAGAATATCTTTGATAAATACAGAGATTTGAAACTCTCATTCCTTTTCAAGACATGATTTCTGTGCTTTGATGTCCCCATAGGATACCTCAGAATTACTGATGAAACATAGTTCAGAAACCGAGGAACTGCAAGCTGTTACATTGCAGTGACAAGCTAAAATACATTGAATCTGTTTGTTTGAGAACCCGCCTTCCCAGCAGCTCCATTCCATTAATATTCCAGGCTGTGTATTTCCCAAGGAAAGACCACCTATGGCACTTTGCTGTGAAGCACTTCAAGCCTTTATATCCCTGCACAAGCAGATTCAGAGTATGGAAATAAACAGCATGCAAGGCTTTCCACTCTCACCCTGCAGGCCCATGCTAGGGGCCCTCTGAGGGGCAGGTGCCCACGTGCTGAAATCCCTTTGGGGTTTTTCAGTGAGCAGCATGGAAGCTGCTTGGATTTGTGCTGGGGTGGGCAGAGAGCTGCCTGCAAGGTGCTGCCTGCTGGTAGCATGGGCTGGGTAATGCATAACTTCCTGTAACAGTGTCCAGTCTACTCTCAATGTACTACTTTAGGGTGATAGTTTCATTATCTATAAAGCTTTTTATGGCATCATATCCCGTTAGTCAGGACATGATCTGTGCCCAGTGCTGCTGCAGCAGTTATGATAAAGGCCTTTGCTGTTGGCTTTGGGGAAAAGTCAAAGACTGACAGGAGACATTGACATTTCTAGCTAAGGCAAGCAAAATTCATTTCTTAATTAACATTTGTGGCACCTTGAAAACAGAAAATGGTACACATGTGCCTAAGTATTTTTCTAATGCCAAAGTGGCTTACATTTAAACTTTTTGAAGCCGTAATGACTTAGTCTGTCAATTCCTGATCAATTCTATCTATAAAATTAAAAATAAACCAGAAAGATATTTAGTCCTGTCATCTGAAGAAGACTCTTCTTCTCCTGTGTGTGGGGTGTTCCCTTTCCTACCTCTTTGAGGTTTGAAGTCCAGAAGACTGCGGAGTCAGTGATCATAAAGTACTTACAGCATCAATACATAAAACATCTACTTAATTAGAATGTGAAAATATGAGCGATGTTTCAAGGATGCTGCTTTGAAGGTTTCTACAGATTTGACTCATCAGTAATTGTAATTTATGCACTGTCTGGCTTTGCATGTTGCACTGGGCTACCTCTCCCTGCCCCCAGCTGAAACATGGAGCATGGCAGCCTCTCCACCCTGTGCCTACCCTGGCGAGGCAGGACGCTCTGCAAAGGGAACACGCAGCAACAAGTGCTGCACACAGAGACACACACGGACAAGCAATTCTCAGAGAAGGGTGAGTTGCTGTTATTGTGGAGCCTGGGAGTAAATTTAGCTTTCTGCCAAACTGGTACCTCTGTTTCTCCAGTCATCATCTGCAAAGGCAGCTTTCATGGAATTTGTAAAATCAGTTTGTTTCTGCCTTTTCCTTTGAAGAAAGTCAGTGTCACCCAGACCTCACAGAGCTCACAGCTGGATGCACATGTTGGCTGCCCTGTTGGATCCCCACTGAGCTAAATGTGTTTGTTTGCATTTAACCTACTTTGAGGGGAGAGTCTCACAATGTACAATCTCTGTGTGGAGCCAGGGGAACCCTTCCATGGGTTCATCCCACAGCCGCTAGGAATGGTGTTCAGGGCATTTAATAAACAGCTAGAGACACCAGCTATTCCTCTGTGTAACAACTCCCGAAAGAAATAAATAAAAAGAGGCTGCAGAGAATATGGATAAAATTCAGGGCAGATCCTAGCTTTTAATGAAACTCTAAATATCAGAAGTAAATCTGCTAATGTTTGTGACAGTCAGTGGAGAGTAACCAAAAAGCTTGCTGAACTTGCTTTGAAGGTTTGAACCGAGAAGGATTTCTTTTGATGCTTCTGGTCAATGGGCATGTTAGGTCAAATGCAGTCACTGGAGTGCAGAGAAGCAGGATGGTTGGGGAAGCCCAGGCAGAGGGAAGATGAGTGACGAGCTTGTATTTTGGCAGGGAGGTGACTGCAAGCCTGAACTCATTTCGGCATAAAGAGACAAGTGAAATAAGGCAGTGTTGGGTTCTGCATGATCCACTTATCTTTTATCTGTAGATTTTAATTTCTATTTGCAAAAGAATAGATGGATGTTTGTGGTTATGCAACATTTTTCTAATACTCCAGCTGTGGAAAACAAACCACATCTGGCACATAAAATAACAATGAAGTTATCTGAAAGCTGTACTGTTCTTAAAAACAGCTACAAGTATGTGTTCAAATAACTTGCTGGAAAAGAACAGATCCAATTTGTCAGATGATAATTCATAAGCTTAGAAGGAGGGAAAAATTAAGCCAAGAGAAATATTGCACTTCAGAGAGTTCAAATAAAGAAGTTCCTTTCCATCAAACTTCTGTGGGCTTGCAAGGCATAAATTACACAAACAGCATTTAAAAACAGGAATGCAAAAATCAAAGAGCAAAATTAAAAGCTCTGTTCATGTTCCAGCCATGTAACAAGTGTGCAGCAGATGTCGGAGGCCTATGGTTGAGAAATCCTCTGGTCTGGATGCACAATTTCCAGCATGTCCTGCTGGCACACATCTGAAGGTAGGCTGTAACAAATGCACTGTCAGCTGTATAAAATACACAGTCTGTGAGAGGGGGAAGTAGTGCAAATCTGGCAATGATACTTTCCCTTGTATTTCCCTAACAAAGCTGTTATTTCATAGAATGAGGGGGCAGCAGTGGCCTGAGGGCTGTCACAATCCATCTCAGGGAAGAACCACCTCCTTTCCCAGTTCCTCTCTTGCACTAGTGCTGAGGTTTCCAGTGAAGCACAAGGTAACTCACTGCACCTTAGAATGAAGCAGTTAACTGCTGCTGACATTTGGGTTCTGAGGATGTATCCTGCTTTCATGGTCCATTATACCCTATCTGGTTGAAAAGACCTGTGCTGCCAAAGGCAGAAAGAAATAATAAAAGTAAAAATAGCATATAGGAATAGTTTAGCTGAGGGAAATTGTCAAAAGACTATGGATTTATTTCTTTGGGTTTTTATGTTTAAAGTGATTTCTAAAGCTGCAGTTTGATCATGTTCTTAAAATATGTCAGACTTTACATGTTAAGTAGTAGAAAACTACCCTGCCTCCTACACTCACAGCAGCAGGAGAAGCATGGACTATATAAAGCCCTTCCTGCAATTGACTTGTTCTTAAGTCAAATATTTTTATCTACCAAATAATGATAAAACATCAGTTAATACAATACACAGATCCTAGATGAATGCAAGGCTGAATGCACATTAAAGGCTTTGGTGACAGCCCAGAACAGGGTTTTTTCATGCAGGGTTTTTTCATGCAGGTTTGCAGGCTTAACATTGTTTAAACAAACTCTCCTCTACATCACCTCCGCAGCTGCAATGGACCTCACTGTGGGAGTAAATTACACGCCCGCTTAATCTGAGAGGGTTTAGATTAAATGTGAAGTGTCATCCCAGGGGTGGAGGGGATGGACTGGCTGGGGAGAGGGAGGTGGCACGGGGAGATGCTGCCCACGAGCCCGACATGGAATCAAATTAACCGGTTCTGCTCTGTGCACATTTTATTCCTCAGAAAAGCTGTGACTCTGAGCTGAGTCCTGTGATGGGAAACGCTGTTTGTCAGCACCTTCCTCTTCCTACTGCTGAAAATATGAGGAAAAAGTATGTTCACATTCAAGTTTCCAATATGTTTATCATAAGAAAAGTATACAGGTTTTGGAGTTGTGTACTGCAAGAGCAAAATCATAGGAAGGCAGGTGTAAAATGTACTGTTTCATGTTGGCAGCTGCAGTTTAATTTTTGTGGCAGAGTGATAAATGACAGAAATCCTCAATGTTCTCCCGACTCCCCTGGAAGATGTATTCTATTGGATGAAAATAGAAGCACTGAATTATTAAGAATTATCCCATTTACATATGAAAATGGTATGGTGTCACGTTAAATACACCATATTAAGAGGCCAATTAGAGACCTATTTTGAGTTAATGGAATTAGTTCTTTTTTTTATTTTACATTTTAAATGCAATATTTCAAGGTGTAGTGGAATAGAGTAATCCAGTAAAAGGCTGCTAATGCTTATGGAATGGCTGAAAGCAATGCCAGCAGGTGAAATGGTGCAATGGGGCAAGGGCTGAGCAGGCAGTGCCCATTTCTTCCCACCTACGCTGGCTCCCCTGTGCATGGGAGTGGGAAATTCTGTTTGTTAAAGTGTGTTCCCTGTATCTGAATAACCATAAAAGAAGGGAAAACGCTTGAGCCTTGGCTCCCAAACACAACCCTCATTCCACTAAATCTTACAGCACTTCTTTAAATCCTATTTGGTTCAGTGGAAACAGAATATAAAAAAAATCCTGAGTGCAATATTGCAACTGGTCAAGGTACAATTCTTGCATTAGTCACTGAACAGTTGTTCAGATGCAGATTTGCGTTGGAATCGGCTCCACGGGGAAATAGCAAGAAAGAGCTTCTCTACCCTTCAAAGGATTTGCTGCTCCTGTGATGCCCCTGGAATGTTAATGCATATGGAAATTGGCCCCCTCTAGGTTAGAAGAGAGAAGATGGCTGCAAAAGGGGAAGCCTCTGGACTGAACAACACATCAATAAATGAGGAACTAGGAGCCTTTTGACATCCAAGGACAGCTCTTGCCCACAACACCCCAGGACACTTGCTAACCCTTTCCTTCCACAGTGCCCAAACATACATCTATTGGCAGTTGCACTGGTGACCTGGATTCAGCTGGAGTGGGAAGTGGAAAAAACCAACAGGATGGCTTTCCTACAACTGGCATATTCTTGCCCATGTGGCAAGAATAAGTTGCTGCCAAAATACACTATACTCCTCTTTTTGCCTGTTCTGTAGATAAGGTGCAGACTTAAACATTCAGAATGCTGTTTATGGTACATGCATGCAGGAAGGCAGTTTTGTCCCCAGAGCTGCTACTTAGCTAAAGCAATTACACATGCAGTGCACAGAAGAGGACACACCAGGCTGTGCAGAAGAGCCTGGTGACAGTTTAGCTCACACTCATCCCTGTGCACAGGCACTGCCAGCGCCATGTCTGCAGGGAAGAGACCAGACCCCTTTCCCAACAGCACTGCTGGACCAGTGAGGAGCCATGGCTAAATTTCTGTAACAGACCAGGCACAGGTTCCTCTTGATTCATCTTGTCTGGTCACAGCTTCCAAAAGTTTCCAAAATAGTTTGGGTAAACAGTTTCTTTTATTTTGGTGACTTGCTCCCTGCAGAGCTGATTATTGCTACCAAAGAAAGAAAATCACCATATCCTAAGGACTCCAATGCTTGTATAATGGTAATTTGAAAGCTATATTGGGTGTAAGATTAAGAAGGTTGCATTTCCAGTTGGTTGAACCATGTAACTGGGTAGAACTCTTCTCTCAGCACCTATGGAACTAAAGGGTGGATGTGAATTTTAGCATTAAGAGGGAACTTTTCATCCAGTGCTTTGCCACAGAGCTCACATGGCTATCTCCTTCTACATCAGCAGCTAGATCCTGCACTAAAAAATGTCAGCAACCAAGCCAGCTATCCCCACTTGGGAATATGAGCCACTCACTTTCCTGTAAGCTGGGCCACAAGACCACTCATTTCCTGGCACTTTCTTACTCTTGATCTTGTTCCATAGAATTTTCCTTTACAAACAACAGGGGGAAAGCTGTGGAAAACAGAAAGGAGAAATAGGTCACACAAGAAATTCTGAAACCTCAGCAAATCTCTTGTTTAAAGTGATTAATTCAGTGACCTCTGACCACAAGGCAGACCTTCAATTTGCCAGCAGAGGATAAAAGAGTCAAGATCTGAATGAGTAAAGAGGGAATGAAGTGTGACTTAATCCAGTAACTGTGAAGGAAAACTGGAAATAAAAACACTCAACATATATGCTTCTTCACTGTAGTCCTTCTATTGCATGCAGTTTATTTCTGGATATGATGGAATATCAAGTACATTTATATTCTTTTTGATCTCTACTGTTTGATCCAGATCCAGCCAGTGGAGCAGACTGATGCTCTTAATGGTATTAAGTAGCACAGTCTGCATTTATTTATTTTTTGGAATAGATACTAGGAAAGGGCTTGCAAAACAGTACAGGGTTAAAAGAAAATTATGTATTCCAGCAGATGTGAACATTTCCATATTTCTTTGCTGAGTTTTTGTGTCCTAAAATTTAATTTTTTTTTGTGTAATGGAAAGAGACAAACTGGTTAGTGACATTGAACACTTTTGCCTGAGTTCCCTGCAAAACTCCCACACAGAATATAATCTTTCATCTATAGTTATAAGCCTGTAAGCTGCTTATACTATTTTTAGTCTAAATTCACCTTTCATTTGGTTAGTCTCCAGAAATCCTGACCAAATTTGCACTTAGAAATTTCCTAGTCATTTCCAGTTAACACCATTAAAAAGTGAGAAAGGAGTCTTGAAGTAAATTGTCTCAGCAATGCACATATTTTTGCAGCTGGATAGTATGCAGACACCTCAGCATCTTCTTGGTATGATAGGTTTAACTGAACTATTTTCTCCCAAGCAGAAAGGAAGACTTATGGGAAACTCACTTTGAAAATGCTACTGTCCAGGGATGCCAGTGGCATGAAGACTTTCCCCTAATTGTTTATGCCAGTAGCACTTTGAAATGAGAAAGAGTCCTTGGAGTAAGATGAAATGCCCAAGCAGCACCTCCTGCAGTCCATTACTTAGTTAAGGTTCAATCACTAAAGGCTCACATATTGCTTGAATGATTTTCCATTGTCATGTGTGGTTTAGGTTCCATTTGACACCAAAATATCAGCCTATTACCGATTATTTGATTTTATTGTAAGAATAAATGAAGAAGTGAAGATGAAATGTATAATAAAACCCTGTCTTCCCACCATCATAAATGTTTTAAGATTCAGCCAATAATGCATTAGACTTCAGTCTTTTCCTCAAATAGAAAAACACTTCCTAAAGTGTGTATTAACTCTTACTTCTTGTGTGTCGGGATTTTATGGTTCTCAAAAAGGAGTCCTGAGAGAACCATCAACTCTGTTTATGTTCACACAGCAAAACTGCCATTTGAGTTGTCTTTGATTAAATCATTATCTTCTTTTTTTAATGCTTTGTTCTTTCTGGAGACATAAGAAGCCATTAGTAGCAGTGATAAAGCTGTTGAGAGTCCAAGAGACAAAAATGGGAGATTATTTATATTCAGCTGTCCAGTAAAAGATGAGAAATATGAATCATTATTTTATAATATTATAATAAAGGATGAGGTAAAGTTTTGGCCTTTGACAGGTATGGTGTGATAAAACCAGAACTGCCTATAATTAATATTTATTATTATTTACTGACCATGCTAAAGTGCATACTGATTTACAGGAAAATACACAGATAGAACCCTCCAGACTGGAAATTTATGTAACAAAATTGATTGTGACAAAGCTGATGATGACAAGGAGGGTCCACTCCCCTCCCAAGCAAGAGCCTTGCAACTTCATGGAGGGCAAAATTTTCTCACCTTGTGCTAATTAAGCCCATTGGTGATTTAGGGTTTACTCTGCTAGATATGGATCATCAGCTACATTTTAATGCTACTGCATTAAGGCTGCAAAAAATAATCTGTTTAAACTGAGGAAAAGGTGCCAATATTTGGTGTAATATACAACATTCTCCAGATGCAGTAGCAGGAATTACACTGACAATAGCTGCAAATTCAAGTAACAGAAAAACATTGACTCTATCAATCACAACAGAGCCTCAGTGACAGTTAAAATTTATGATGTCAACCTTCTAATATAGACCTGTTAATGAAAATCAAAGACTGAAACAATACTGATTTATTGGGGAAGGCTCACAAAGGCTTTAATGAGAGCATCTTTCTCATTGAATGGCTACTTGGAACAATACTCTTCCAATACTGCAGGACCTTCAGTAGTTACAACCCTTGCACATTGCCACTGCAAGAATTTTAAATGGAATTTGAAAAGTTTTGGTTTTCCTCCAAAAAGGATATGAGACTGCTGATCTTCTAATATTAGCTTTGTGGTCTTAATAGTAAAAATTACAGATAAGAGGCATAGAAGGTCTATTAATGTCTGAAATGTGTGATGTTTATGGCCAAATTAAGCATGGAAAAACAGGGGGAAATTTAATCTAACAGTGCATAAGCCTTTACTTGTTTTTGCCTGCGATAGTGTCACTAATGTCTGTCACTGCACGGGGCTCTATCCCCCTTCATACCCTTAATGAAGGAACAAAATCACTGGAGGCCAAAGTACACAAATGCCCTTTTTCTTCCTTAAAAACTGTCCACCTCCAGGAAGCTCATGAGCAATGAAGACCACTGCCTGCCATGCAGGTCACTTTTCCCCAGCCATCTCCCAGACTGGCTATTCAAATCCACGGGTGCCAGCTCACACCTTGGTACCTCAGGTACCATCGGCCACTGCCAAGGAACAGACTACAGGAAGGGTGGGCAACAGTAGGAGGGTATCACACACCCCCAAGCCTTGTGCTTGAAAGATTGTATTTAAAGGAAACTCCATCTGGATCAAGGACTGAAATCTTTGACCATTCCTCCCATTCATTATGGGCACAGCAGTCATGTGCCAGCAGACTGGACCCCATTATGCTTGGCACATAAAAAGAGATATGTTGCCCCAGTCTCTGGTCTCCATCTCAGATTTAAAGGATTTCTTCATGATTCCTCTCTTACCTTACCTTTAAAAGGGTTGCAGCCAATCCCATAGCATTTTCTGGATGTTGGCTGTAACTTTACGTGAAATGCAATGCTACCTTTGTAAGTAGATGTGCCGCAGTTAATGACTCCTTGCAAAACTGGTGCAACATGCAGGTGTCGGGGCTATTATCTGCATTTGACAGCTACAGGGGTCAAAACTGCATGGGAAGTTGGAAGGGCACGTGTGAAGGACATGGAGAAACATGGAGCTGGGATTAAACTTCAGGAATTCCTTCTTTACCAGCCTTATTATTAATTGTTGGATCAAGCACTACTCTCCAACCTGGCTTTCACATTCTTCATAAATACACAAATTTTCCAACTGATCAGCCAATAATTTGTCCTCTAAGATTTGTGTCAAGTAAAGGCAGTGTGACTTGGGGATTGAGGTGGATTGATTCCCCCTTGTCAGCAGTATTTGCAAAACTGACTTTGGTTTCAAGGCACACACCTAGTAACAGCAAAGTCAAAGGGTGGTCATAGCTAGGAAAAAAGTGTTTCACATTTCAGTGCTGTAAGTTCTTCTATTTTAGTTATATTATACCTTAGTTTATTTTTTCAAATTCTCTTTATGTTAATATAAAAAGGAATTCAAGCTGAAATAGTTACCATCTGTCTGAAAGAGGACAGGAAAACATGGTTACTAAAGAATGTTTAAAGTGTGGAGCAAAATACAGTCCTACTAATGGTAAAATTTCTGTCATTAACATTAAAGATTAAAGGCTATAATTTACAGGAAAATATATTGCATGGCTTATCACATTTTTAATGAAGGGTTCAGCGTTATAGCAGGCAAGTGCTGAGAAGAAAAATGTACCTCTTGGATTTTATTTGCTCTCTTGGGACACTATCCTATCATGATTGTAGCCCGTAGGATCAGCCAAATGAACACTAGGCAGTAAGTCAGCAGTCCCCAAAAGGTTACCAGAGCTTCTTCCTAATGTTACAGCAATGATTAGAAAAATTAGCTGGCATTAACGTTTCACCTTTCGGTGAATGGTTCAAATCTAGCATGGGTTGCCAGTGATTGAGAATGGTTCCTATAGGTTTAATGTTTTTTTGGTGGTTTATGCAATGCGAGCGGGTGGTCCCGTGCTGTGCCCCAGGGGAGGTGTGTCTGCATGGAGAAAACCCTGCAATAACTTGCCTCAATTGGTGCTAATTGGAAACCTCCCTGGAAATTTCAGCAGAGACTGCCCTCCCTCTGGGCTTAGGCACAGAACAAGCTGCTACAGATCATGGCTGCAGCAGAGCCTGCTCTTAGACACTCTGGCTTCATCAGCAAGACTTTGACTCTGAATATTTAATTAAAGCAGCTTTGCCCATCTTTTGTGCAGAGTCTTCCCAGGACCTGCTCTAGCTTTAGCCCCTTCACCCCTTTCCTTCCCACATTCCCCAGGTCCTCCCAAGGGTGCTTCCTAACTCCTCATTCCCTCACCATGGGACAGACTAGAATTACATGTGTGTGTCTTACTGGACAAAGGCTAGGCACAAGGCCTGGCCCTGTGAAATTAGGGTCTGCTCTCTTCAGCTAATGTAATTTAGGATGTAGGTGACTTTTGTCCTATCGTCATTGGCAATGAACCCATTCACCCCCTGCCGTTGTGTACTTGATCCACCTCCAGACCAGACCATGCCCCTTGCCCCCTCCTCCAAAGCAGGATCCACAGGATAAGTGTGTACATGAGGTGAGAGACGGCAAACAAGTGTTTGCCATAAGGTAATAGGCCCAGTGTCATGGTTTAGGAATGGTATTCCCCCATTTAATCCTCTCACTAAAAAGACCACGAGCCACTCCCCTTGCCCCCTGCGATGGGAAGCCTAAAAAGCAGAGCTCACAGGCTGAGATAAGAACAATTTACTAGAAACAGCAATGAGATAAGAAAACCAACAATGGTGGACAATGGTACCATGTTTTTATGACCAGAAGCCACCCACTTCTTTTTGGAAGCCAGAGTTCCTTTCCCCTGGCCCTGGCCGGGATGTGAGGTGGTATCGAATAACATTAAGGTTGTGGTCCGAACTAGGACACACGGAATGGCCCAAGAGCATGGAGGTCTGGCCAAGTGACGTGGGCTCAGAAACACAAGGTCCAGTGCACTCCCCAAGGTTCACCACAGTGACTAAGACAACATTAGTACAACCCCAGGATGTCCTGTGTCCCTTCAAATCTTGTACTGATGGTAAACATCTGTCACATGCACAAGCACAGCTCTCTGCAAATCCTGCTTGTTTTTGTGAAAAATCCTTTACCTGGTCTAACAAACTACTCCCCTTCCCACTCTGTGGTATTTTGCAGCTAGAAAAAATTATCAGGCTCTGGCTGTGTGTATTTCTTGGGTGAGAGAGAAAGCAATCAGCACTCATGATTTTTTTCTTTCTTGGGTAAATAGTTCTTGTTAAACCAACCTAAGTAAGGTGATTTGCAGTATGGATTTTTCCCATCTAAGTTATTATAATAAGTTCAGTCAGCACATTCAACCCTAGTCTCTAGTGGTCCATAAATTTAATGCAACACTCAGCTCTCCTTCAGTGTTTTTGGTGTATACTTGAGTTTTTCTTGGCACAGAAAGAAGTGGCAGGTGGAGTGATCAGAGACTTTTTTCCCGTCAAAGTGAGATTAGGGGTTTTTTTAGGTTCCTTTGTTCTGTAAAAGCCCTGGTCTAATTCACTACAAGCTATCTACAACTGAGACTGCCCCATTTCTTTTCTAATTTATATGTTTGGTTTAAAGCTGTGCACCAATCTCAGTGGAGTTTCTCTATTTATAGTCTCCTGTTAAGAATTTTTTACTAAAGGGTTTTATGCACAAGAAGAGAAGGGTTTACTGGGATTTCTTTATTTTTGCATTACATTATCAAAGGCAAAGAGTTTCTTCTTTCTTTGCCCTAATAACTTAACTCAGCAAGAGAAAGTGGGACACCAGGCTAGCTTGAGGCAATGGAAACCCACCGGCATCTGCTCAGGACAACAGTGATTGACTTGAGCCAGGGCTAAGCTGGGTATGTAAAGTTAAAATCTCCAGAGTGCGTGGGCAAGAGTGCTTGGGAAGGAGAAACAGGAGAAAGAGGATTTGCAATGAGCTGTCTCCTCCAGAAATACACTAAATAGAATTCACCTGGCAAAGAAAATCAGAGAATGCAAGCAGCTTTCTTGGCAGGTGCAGAGGCAGCCTGTGACATGATTTAATGGTATTTTAAAAGGCAAGCACTAGAAACAAATGTGAGTGCACTGGGATGAATTAGATGGATTAAGATGCAATGCGATAACCTAATGACCTCAGGAATAACTAATGACCTACCCTAACAGAAATGTCTGCTGGGTAGGGAACAAGGCAAACCTGTTCACTTTAATGATTTTGCTGGCACTGAAACCCCTCATTTGGGACATTCAGCAGGAACAGCTTATAAAAGCTATTGGCTGAAGTCCTCAATTTGTGCAAATTGTCTTTGGTGTCTTTGGCATTGGATATGTGACCCTCTGCCCTGCTGAAGCATCTGCCTCATTCTGGTAACAAGACAGAAATCAATGCAAGCCTAAATGTGAATGATATATTGATGGCTGCTGAGATACTCTGCTTTAGAGAAATGCTTTCATAGCACCAAGAACAGGACAGCTATAATTTACACCCAGAGGTGCTAGAGACTACCCCAAATGTTTTATGTGTGAAGAAGTGACAGCAATGCTTAAAACATCAAAGGGTGACTGGTATACAGGCATTGGTCAACTCTCCCTTCCCCAGTAAAAGTGAAGCTTTGCTCCTGTGACATTTGAAATAAGAAATGAATTATAGTGTACCCAAAACTCTCCTTAAAATTAGTACTTTGCCTCAGCTTCTTTTCAGTATGATAATTATTTTCACTACATCAATTCAATAGGAAAATTATCATAATCTTGGCTGAACAAACTAAAAAATCTCCTGGTAAATCAATTAAGAGATTGTGTAGAACATTGCAATTAATTTGTTTAATTGAAGTCCCTATTTCTTAGCAGTGGCAGGCTGATTTAGTGCCTTGAGGGACACAGACACTCTTCAGAAATGAAGAGAATGCACTGGTCACTGGAATGGAAATCCCCTTTCTGCAGTCATTTATGAGATGAGAAGACTGAGACTAGTGTCCATAAATCTCAGCTTGGCCACTTGACTTGTCAGCAAGGGAGAGCTACAGAGAGCCACCTGAAGGCATCAGTCTGTTAACTCTGCAGTGCATTCATCGCAGCTCTGAGGGGCTGTGGGAGCCCCGTCTGGGGAAAACATGCACATCTGCACATTCACACTGCATGGTGCAGATCACAATGGATGACATGACCTAACTCTCAGCTTTCCATGGGATTAGAGCAGCTCTGAGAAGACTCTGAGAAGCAGTAGACAGCACCACTCCCAAAGGACCATGCACATATTCCAAATTCAGGTGGGACAGGTTGAGATCAGTTCCTTTCTTCTCTTATGCTCTTGGCATGTATACGCTCTGCACCATCACGGGCTCATATTCCCTTGCACAACTTGTTCTTTCTCATTGCAAAAAGTCTTACTGAACAAACAAGAGCTGCACAGCCATGAAGCCCTTGATGGTGAAACAGCATCCACATGTGTGGGTGTGGCTGTGGGTGTGTGGCCAGCTGACCACAAAGTGTTACTGTGTGCAGCACACACAATTTAACACACTTGAAGTTCAGAGCCTGACCTTCACAATGGCTACATAAAAATGCTTCCCTTGATCAAACTCAGCCCATGATTTCATCTGTGGCACCTCTGGGGCACTGCCCCGGGTGTGGAAGATGTCTCTGTTCCACAAGGCCTGGGGGACATTGCGCTCCAACAGCTGTTATCAGCTCCTTTAATTACTAACAGGTATGTTAGAAAGCATCCAAATTGTAATCAAACTGAAATAGAGTTACAACGATATCTGATCTGGGAACTTAGTCCAAAGCTTTCCTTTTCCATGATGGTTTTAATTTCCTGTAATTTAGAGCTGGAAGCATTTATGGAATATCACATGGTTTTAGTTTACACAGGAAATCAGCTGCAGTTGCGGGAAGATACTGACTTATGGGTTTTAGGGTTTGTTTTGTTGTTTTTTTTAAGAAATGAAGATTGCTTCAGAAGAAAACATTGCAGACTTCTACCTCTGCTGCTTGAAGCTTGTGTTCTGGAAAGTCATCTATTATATAGGAGCAAGCAGTTTATTTCTGTTACATGATGATCACTTAATGTGAATGGAGCAATAAATGCCTTTCCTTTTTAGAGTGAAGAGATAAACCAAATGCAGGATAAGATGTGGAGGAGGGTGAGGGAAAGGGATGCTAGGCAGCTGCACTAAGAAAAACCTCCAAAGCAGGAAGTATCAAATAGAATGTGCTTGAAAAGCCCAAGGTGACCAAAACAGATTAAAATGGGAAAAGGTGGTTATGTTTTGTGGGTCACAGCCTGCCCATTTAATCTCTGTCTGTGTGACTCTTGAGGAGGGGATGTGGAATAACACTGCTTGAGGCTGCACCACCCAGACCATGTCACAAAAGCCTTCTCCACTCCTGAGCGTAAAAAACTGGTTCTCCCAATGGTGCTGGATATCCTTCTCTTTTGGACTGAGGTGCAAGTGCTGAATTTTCAGTGTAGGAAGGATAAAATCCCTTTTGAACTACATTTCCACTGGTAACACTTCTTCCCAACAAACAACTCCTCTGAAAGTGCCAGCAGAGCAGCTTGGTGTGCTCTGGCTAGAAGGCCAGGACAGGGTGGGCTGACATCCCTCAGGAGGCAGGCTGTGAAATGCCAGTTGGGAGATATCAAAGAGTAAGAAAGGTGTCAGGAAGGGGGGTGGAAGCCAGCAAACTGCAATAAAAATTTCACCTCTTCCCAAAGGCAGCCCTGTCTGCTCCATGGGTCCCTTTGGTGCCAGAGCAGAGGGAGATAGCAGACTGAGAGAAGAAAAAGATGGACCGTGTAAGTCAATAGTGACTAATGAACCATGCTGGAAACACAGTCACAAGCAAAGGGCTGGATTTGCAGGACAGTGAGAGCAGAGCAGTGCTGGCTGCTTGCTTTTAGCACACAGAGGTACATTATGGTTTTAAATGAATCCAGAACAGCTGAGGCATTTTTGGACTGAAAGCAAACATAACCATGACCATCTTAATCATCCCCTTGTAAAACGAGCAGCCATATGCATGAAATCAGCCCATACATTTTATGGAATATCTGTTGTATGCTGGACGAGTACTTGGACTGAGGCTTATTTTCTCAGGACTTCAACTCCTGAAATATACATTACGTAACCTTTCTCTTCATAAAACCAGAATTTAGAGAGGGGAGGGGGAATTCCCCTAAGCTGTGCACTGCATGGCACTGCCTCTCACATATCGCTGCACTTAACAAAGTCTAGTGCTATTGCGGATGCTATAAACAAGGATTCCTTTACCACCTTGCATGAACAGCCCTTGTCATGACAAAGAAAGGCATTTCAATAAAGGTGACATGGCTTGCAATATTTGTTAGTGACATATCAAAACATTTATGTGGACAACATTTCTTTGTTACACCTCTCAAAAGTCTGAGGTTAATCAAAAGTAACCCGTTACTTGTCTTAAGCAAAATCTTATCCCAAGATGTCTGCTCCTCAATCCCCAGAAAGGAATATTATATTTCATTACTGGTTGCTTCGCAGCCAATTCAACATCAGAGGCATTGTTATGCTGCATTAGGACTGCTCAGGGCACGAAAGCTCCTCCCTGACCACACCTCTCCTGGGCTCTGGCTTTGCAAGGTTTAGTGCATGTGTTCAGCCATCTGCGCCAGAGTAATTCCTCAGGCCTCAGCAGGACCATCCACGTGCATAGTTTTGCATATGCATTGGTCTTTGCAGGACTGTAGTCTGATTGTTTTCTATGTTGTGCCATATCCTGTAATGTATTACATTGTCACTGGCTTACATGTCACACCTTTCTTCAGCTCCTGGAGCAAACAGGATGGTTCATGATGGCCAGAGAGCATTACTTGTGCTCATGGTCTCATTTTGTACTTTCTCACTCATTCCTCTTAATTCTTGTTCTATTCTGATTCTTCAGTATTTCTGAATGTTTCAGGCTCATTTTGCTCTTTTCTCCTCTCCAAGATTTGTGTAAAAGCACCAGGGAGAATCCCACAGCCTGTCATACATTGTCCCAGTTGCTGTGTTTCTAGCTCCCATCATCAAGACAGCCCTCGAGGTCTTCACAAGATGGAGGCCACGATGGTGTGTGGGAGGTCATAGTGAGGTGGGGTCAGTCTCTTCTCCCAGGTAAGAAGTGACAGGATGAGAAGAGAAGGACTCAAGTTGTCCCAGAGAAGGTTTACATTAGATACTAGGAAATTTTTTTTCACAAAAAAGCGTTGTAACACATTGGAACAGACTGCTTAGAGAAGTGGTGGAACATATCCAAGGAAGTGCTCAAACAACGTGAGGATATGGCTCTTAAGGATATGGTTCAGTGGTGGGCCTGGTGGTGGTGCCAGGCTGATGGTTCGATGTGATGATCTTATAGGTCTTTTCCAACCTTAATGATTCTATGATTCAGTGCTTCAGATGTGGGCAGAAGACAGAAAGAAAGAAAGAATATTTAGGCAGGAAAGTCAGTCTGTCTTCTTTATGGTTTTTGGCTGAAAACTCAGAGGACTCCCCAGTGCTCCAGTTTTCCTAGCTGTCTTCTGGAGCACATACAGATCTTGCTTCCAGCTCTGTGGAACCATAGGCTATTTTCCCATGACTGCAAAGGGTGAAGTGAAGTAGGTTGGAGTTTTCTGACCAACCACTTTCCTGACCAGTGAAGTGATGTAAAAGCAACACAGCCCAGAGCTGGGACAAGCAGGATTCTTTCACTGTGTGATAAAGGTCAGCCCAGCAAGCACAGTCCTGAGAGAGGAATGAGGCAAAATGCAGTCTGCGCCATCCCATGAATTGTACTGGAAGGGAGATGCAGCCAGAGGGGGGCTCACACTGCCTTTGTGGGAGAAGATGGGATTCAGCATCAGTACTTTGGAGAAAAGGTTGTTTTTGTCACAGAAGCTATGAGCAGCTGTCTACATGGGAACAGGACTTGGGGAGCAGGCTGATTTAGGAGAACAGGCGCTGACTTCGATAATCAGGAGAGGAATGACTTTGAACTTGTGGATAGTGAAGGCAGGGAGCCAGGAGGGCAAGGAAGCCACTGACAGACCCACCTGCCCCTTCCAGAGAAGAGATTTTTCCTCTTAGGGAGGTCAGCTAGAAAAATCCTGCTGAAATGAAGATTTGCTTTTGGGCAAGAACCAGAAAATTATTTGATCAAGAGAGAGAAGAGTTGACCGAGAAAATATCATGTAACTTAACTGTTGGGGGATTTTTGAGATGCTGGGACCTCCAGAGCATCCTTCACTGAACCTTTGTGCTGGATATGTGCTTGAAGCAGCAGGTGCCTGTGGCACTGGGTATTCCTTCCCTGCAACAGCCCAGTGAAGAGTCTGGGGACAGAGGCTCCTGCACAAACAGGGTATCCTGAGGAACAGGACGTGGACCTAGGATGAAGATCAATTTTACTTTGTGGCTGATCTGAATTTCAGTTTTTCTTCATCTAAGGGAGATTTCCTGGATGCTGCAGATAAAGATAGACTCGTGGGAAGTTTAATCACAACTTCTAAAACATGAATTAGCTCCCACTTTGGTGCTCTCTTCCCCTTCTCTTGGGATCAACCTGGAAGCTGGAGCCAGGAGTACAGGCAGGACCTCTGTGCTCTTGCCTCTTCAGATCCTGTCAGAGTACCTTATCTTAAAATAGTCTGCGTGCAGACAGTGTCTGTTGGAACATGATGAATTTGTGCAGATGTATTTACCATCCTGAACTAGATTTTAAACAAATTGACATTTTAATATGCATTTATTCCTGTCGCTTTAGAAGAACCTGCTGGTATTATGCCAGAATGTGATATATAATGATGCCGTTTAGCAGCAACTCTGTCATTTGCTGTTGTTGACAGTAAAATAAATTAACATAATAAACATAATTTGTTCAAAAACAGTTAAGTAAAAACAGATGGTTAAAATATTTTGGCAGGACCCGTTAGCCCAGGTTTGTATGTGTGTTTAGACATTAGTTCTGTTTGCAACATATGTTATATATTTTTTTGATCCCATTTAATATGCAAATACACACCCTCTTCCACAGTTGTGTAAACAGGTCCTTTACAGCGAGGGTGATGGGGATGGTGGGGAGAATGAGAGTTTTTTCTTTCTTTTCTGTGTCAGGACCAATTCTCAGCTACGTCAGTGGAAGAGGAAAGTAGCCATAGTACTGTAAGAAACAAACAAGACAGAAGGTGGAGCATAAGAACATATTTGTGTACTGACACAATGGATCTATTACTGGCTCCTGAGACCTCCTTGTGTAAGACGCTGCTTTGTTGCTCGTGCTCCTGGCCCTGCCAGAACGTGCTGTCCCCGCTAGGCTCCACAGCCTCCTGCTTACCTAATTCTCACCACACTGGCCTGAACCCCAGCAGGATTAATGGTCACATCTAGTCCCATCCTTCCCTCCCTCCTGTTTGTGAGGGCAAATGTGAAAAAAAAAAAAAAAATAGGGAGAAAGCAAAGCAAGCTGCCCTTTGGAAGAGAACTCGGCATTGGAAGGAAACAAGCTGGGATGAAGTTCATCTTTTTAACTATCTCTAAGCTGTGGCTGGATGGATACAAGAATGTGAAAAGAATTGTTATTGTTAAGAATTGCTGTTGTTAGTGTTCATGTTTAACATTTATATTAATGTTAATGTTTACTCCTACATGTCTGCGAGTCATTTTCAAGGTATAGGGACATGGTTTAGTGGTGGACTTGGCAGTGTTGAATTAACAGTTGGACTCAGTGATCATAGAGGTTTTTCTCAACTTAAATGATTCTATGATTCTATAGAAATTAAAGTAATCTCTGTGTTGCAAGAGAAACAAAGGACATCATACTTGTAATGAGGTATATTTTATACAAATTGTATTTTCATGTGCATGTGTACTTAATATGCCTGTAAGATACACATTTTAAACCACAGCTCCAGAACAGAAGCAGCATGGACACACAGGAAAAACATGGACCACCAGTGTCTCTCAGTGCACAGCTGCTTCTGGGGAGCCTCAAGCCAGAAGGCAAAGGTGACCTCCAGTGCCCTTCTGAAAGAGCCCACATGTGCTCATACCAGATTGCACCAGCCACACGGGGTGAGTTTTGTTAATATGTGGAATAGAGAAAGAGACAGCAGGGCAGGAAGTGCCGGTGGTGTGAGCTCTCTCCTTGAAGCCAGTAGAAAACTGTGCACACTTCAGGGTTTCGTGCATATGCACACCTCAACACTAAGTGGTCTCAAGTTGTCCATCTCCCCAGTTTAGCAACCCTCTTTCTCTCTCTCCTCACATTTCCAGAGGGAGAATGGCTGTTCATATCCCCTTCTCTGCTCATTGTCCCCAAAACCTTCCGCACCCCTCTGGAGATCTTCCTCTACCCATCCCCTCCAAACTCCAGCAAATGTCAGTGTCTGCTTTTCTCTCCCCACACTGGCAGCTATCCCCTCCTGCTCCACATCTCTGCCTGCTGCAGCACTACCCAGCACCCTGGAGAGCAATGCTGGGGAAGGTCTGAGACAGCTTTCTGCCCCTAGAGCAGAAGGGCACGAGGGAGAGTGGGAAAAAGGCCATTACCTCACATACTGTTCATGCTGCACCTTAAAGCAGTGAATTACAGCATCCACATCATAAGTGCTTCATCACGCAGGGATGTCCAGGAAGCATGGACGCTCTCCAGGGAGGTATGCAGTCCATCATTGCAGAAATATGTGGCACAGGGGAGCATTTCCAGAAGGTCCTCAAAATGTCACTGTCCCTTCCTTGCCTGGCTCTACAATATATCTAATAAAAAATATTATTTGTGAAACTTCCTTTTAATTGCTGTTTAATGGCTACTAATATATTTTGAATAGGCATCTGCAAGTTCATTTTTGACATTTATTAGAAGCCATTAGATATCTATTTGATGGTGATTTTATGACAAATGTCTGACATAGTTAAAAATGTGATGGTTGATAAATTATAATGTGATGTGCTTTTGAGCATCAGGGAATTAGTTTCCAAATGTGACTGTTTTTGATGTTGTAAATTAAATTTTATTTCTAATTGAATTATGTTTGTGGGCTCTGAAAGTGAAGAGAATCAGGAGTTGAAGAGGTAGTGGGGAAGCAGATTCTCATGACAGAAAATGTGGTCAGTCGAGCCAGTGCAAGTCCTGGTCATTGATTTGGGTGAAGGAAGATGATATTTGTAATAACTTGCTTTTTAGAGGAATTACTTGATCTTTCTCACCAGTATTCTAGCAAGGACTTCCCCCTGCATTAGTCCAATTATTTGTTTATCACTTTTATTATTGTCTTATAGAGCATCACTCATTCTGGGCTGTCATCCCCTTGTGCCACGGAAAGAACAAGTGTTTGTCTTGCCCAGGCAGTTTACAGCACAGGCTGGCCTGTGTCTGAGGGAACTGATAGAGAATTAGCATTATAAATAGCAAACACCAGTTTTTAGAAGACTTTTCCTTGGCATCATGGCAGAAGAGATTTTTAGACACAACTGACAGATGTTTATGGGAGGACGAGATGGTAAGTGGTTGAGGAAAGATCTGTGCAAACTAACAATGGGTGATACAGGCTGCCAGATCATTAAGCTACAGGGTTAAGGCAGAGCATGGATGTGGTTACCAAAGGAAATCTCTGTCCCAAGCTGCATGGCATTCCCACCTTCACATTAATATGTGCACAAAGCAGTGGAGCAGAACTATAGGTATATCTCAGATTTCAAAGTGAGTACAAAACGTGCAAGTGTGGGAAGAGATGCTTTCTCACAGAAAGCCTCTGGCTTTAAGGAGAGAAAAAATTGCTACGACCACTGTGCGTGCCCTGAAGGAAAGCAGGACTTCTTGGAGATCAAGATACAAGTCAAAGGACACGGTGTCAGGCAAGGTCACCTCGGTCTCCAGAGGCAATAAAGAATCTGGATATGGTGGAGGAAAGGGTGCCTTTGGAATTTGTGGTGTTTTGGATCAAAAAGATGAAGCAGTCCTGGGCTCTGATGCAACTCTGGGGTCTCCTGGCCTCCCCTACGTCCTAAAATAGAGTCAAATGATTGAGCTATAAATCCTAAGCTGCTCTGCTGCTGGAGGGCTGAACCATCTCTGTCTGATGGCCTTTTGCTTAAGGCACTCATCCTGTCTGTCTAGTGATTGTGCCCATTGCCAAGTTCATTACATCTTCATGCAGCAGCACAGGTACAACGAAGAGCTGCCTAAAAAAAATACCTGGGAGCTGATGGATTACATTTCACAGTCTGTGTTTTGGAGGAATGAAGAATGCCCTGAAAAGACACTCATTTGGGGGCCAAACTCCTTGGAGAGCTTAATTTTTTGTCCGGCATGATCCAACAGCTTGAGAGCCTGGTAGGGCTGCCAGGCATATCTGAGTGAGCAAAAATGCTGATGGTGTGACAGCACCTGGTTTGGCACCTGTGTCTGCAGCCACCTGGAGATGCTGGGTATGGTTCTGGGGAGCTTTGCCTTGTTGAGGGCCATGGCACATCTTCAGTGGTGCCTGTCTCTGGCAGAGATGGGTTTTACAATGCCACCATCACACCATGGTCTGTCTGACAGCTCTGCACAGAGCACGCCATGGCTTCTATTGGGACGTCAGGCATGGCTTCATCTAATTCCTCATGTGTGGCTGAAGGCAGTGGTCACAAGGCTTTGCAAGGCATGCAGGAAGAAGAGAAGGGTAGGACATCCACTGTTGATAAATCAGGTATGCTGCCTGCTCCTGTACAGGCTCACTGCTCCTAGGGGATGCAGCCCTGCAGCCAGTTGGGGTGAGGGGGCCCATCAGGTTCTTCCCTGCACTGTAGAGAGAGTCATTTTCCAAGCCTGGGATGTGAGCTCTGCTCAGCTATCTTACAGCATGGTGCACAGTGTACTTGCATTTTAGTGCTTACACAGGCCTGGAGTCAAAAAACAGTGTCCTCAGAAAAACTGTGCATCTTCCCAGCTCTAATATTTGGCCACTGGTTGCAAGCATGAACTAGAAGAGCTCTGTTAAGTAATTATACAGGGTCAAAAGCTCTCCTAAATTTTTTCAAATTTTTCCTGGGTGGTTTTTCCCTAACACACTGAATGGGATCTATTTTTCAGGACTTTGAAATTTTTTAATTCTTTCTATGAGTAAATGCCATTTTGCCATTGCTGTAAAGGCCAGGGTACTTAATACAAGTCATTCTGGAATTACAAAGGCTTGAAAAAAGGATATTTTGCATTTCTACCACCACAGTGCATGTGAGGGTCTTCAGGTTTGATAAAGATGAGCTTTGCTCTTCTTGCCTAAGGGCTTATATCTGTCAGGACCATTGTGTGCAGTACTGAGGTGGGACTTCAGAGCATATTCATCATGACACATATGGATGAAAAGCTGGACATGAGACTACAGTGTGCACTTGAAGGCCAGAAAGCCAAACCTGAGTTGCATTAAAAGAAGTGTGGCCAGCAGGTCAAGGGAGGAGTCACTCTGCCCTTGTGTACCTGGATAAACTGGAGCACAAGGAGTACTGCACCCAGGTCTGGGGATGGATCCAGGTCCGCAACACAAGAAAGATGTGGACCTATTGGAGTATGTCCAGAGGAGGGCCATAAAGATGGTCAGAGGGCTGGAGCACTGTCCTGGTTACAGGTAGGGTACAATTAATTTCTCCTCAGTAGCTGTTACAGTGCTGTATTTTGGATTCAGAATGAGAATGATGTTGATCACACACTGATGTTTTGGGTTTTGCTAATTCCTGTTTATCCTAAGTCGAGGATTTTTTTTTCCTCCCTGTCTCATGCTTTGCCAGTGAGGAGGCATGCAAAAGAAACTGGGAAAGGAGCATAGCTGGGACAGGTGACCTGAACTGACCTAAGGGGTATTCCACACCACAGAACATCATGCCCAGTATATAAACTGCTGGGAGTTACTGGAAGTGAGGTTGATCTGGGTTCAGGAAGGGGGTCTGGCATTGATGAGCAGTTCCACTGTGCATCACTTGTTTGTTTCCTTTTTATTATCATTATTATCATGTTGTATTATTATTATTGTATTTTATTTATTTTTCAATTATTGAGCTGTTCTTATCTCAATATACCAGTTTTACATCAGTCCTCCTTGTTCCATTGGGGGAGCATGCAGAGAGAAGGGAGGAGGTGAATGAGTGGCTCGGTGGTGCTTAATTTCCATCTGGGCTTAAACCTTAACAAAGCATCTCCCCTACAAAGAGGAGGCTGAGAAAGTTGGAACTTTCCAGCCTGAAGGGAAAACTTCATGGAGACCTTATACCAACTTCTAGTACCTAAAGAGAGTTTCTAAAAAGGAGGGAGAGGGACATTTTATATGGGCAGATAGTGCCAGGACAAGGGACAAACAAAATTCGGTTTTAAACTGAAAGAGGGCACATTTAGATTAGATGTAAGGAAGAAATTCTTCACTCAGAGGGTGGTGAAGCACTGGAACAGGTTCTCAAAGAGGTTGTGGATGCCCCATCCCTCCATCCCTGAAAGTGTTCCAGGTCAGGTTGGATGATGCTCTGAGCAACCTGATCTAGTGAGTGGCATCCCTGCCCATGGCAGGGGATTTGGAACTAGATGATTTTTAAGATTCCTTACAATCCAAACAATTCTATAATCCTATACACCCATGATACTGTCACAAACTACCTGTAAGCAAGAGGTCTAAGAGCACCTTTGGTCTAAGAGCCACTCACAAGTGCTCTGCCTTGCATTTGGACTGACTTGGGGAGTTAGCTCAAGGCAGCTGGCACATGTTAAACTTGAATGTTTAAACACCCTGCCCAAGTTTCCCCCCAGCCTGGTAGACAAGCCCTTAAGTGTTAAATAGCTTACTGCAGAACAGAGAGACGGTAGAAGCAGACCCAAGGTGACCTTGAATTCCATCAGCAAGCCCTCCTATCCTGTGGCTGGGTGAAGCCCAGCCCGTGCTGCCAGCCTGCTGGTCTGCCTGCAGCTCCACCAGGCACAGAGCACCTCACAGACCTCTACAGGCACCTTGCCTTGTATGGAGATCCTCTGCACAAGGGAACTTGTCTTGGTTGTGCTTCTCTGGTCTTTTTCTCCTTCTCTCCATCTGACTTCTCAGAGAGGGAGGTGCTGGCCAAAGCAGAACACACAATTCCAGGAGAGGAAATACCATTATACTGGCATCATGAGTGAGAGGGATCCTAGTGCTGTATTAAAATGAAGCATGAGCCTGGGTACATCTGGGTTCTGTTCTCAGTCATGCTCCAGGTTTTCTCTGAAGTTTGGCCTGCGTACTCAGAGGCTCTGTGCCACAGCCTCTCTCCCTGTGAAAATGGCTGTAATATTTTCCCTGCATCTTAAAACTATTGGGGTTGTGAAAGACTTGGATACTTCAGTGCAGACATAATTAAAAATGCAAGTTAGGGTGGATTAATTATACCCCAAGCTGCTGGTAAGAGAAGCCAAATACCTTGTTCTATGTTTTTATAAGGGAGAAATATGTGTTTGAACTATGCTGTGTATCAGGCTCTGCTCCCCAGTGCTGATGCCCAGGGGCTGAAGCAGGGCTGGAGCTGGGAAAGCCATGGTGGGGAGAGCCGGGACGAGAGCTCCCCCAGACCTGCACTGGGGTTGCTGGTGCTGCTGCTGTGATTTAATTAAACATGAGACTCTGATTTGACAAGTTGCTGAATGCTGGAGCTGCTGAGAGAGCCAGGTGCTGATTCCAGCCTGGCTTTACAACCAGCTCAGCACCAAACACCCTGCTCTGGTGTATGGGGTAGGTGTGGTTTTTTTGCTATATAGCCATGCACAGCAATCCTGCTGTCTCCATGCATGCATGAGTCTGCATGACTGCAACATGCATGCCCTTCTTGGCCTTGGGGAAAGAATGAACCCAGCTGCAGATTTGACATGTTGGGGTTAACCTCTGACTCACTGGCACCCAATGCAACTCCAGCCCTCTTTCTTGTTTTGAGTAAAGAGAACAAAAAAACCCAATCCTGTTTGATTTGTTTCTGTAATAGCAGCTGATCTGGACAGGATTTTATCCAAGTCTTCATGTTATTATACAGCCCAATCCCCACAAAGCTATTAAAAAAAATAAAAAAGATGAGACCCTTTAAAATATTGCAAAAACACCGTATAAAGGTTTGCTTTAAATGTAAGAAATATTGAACTTGTGCCAGGGATTTTGATATTTGAGCAAAAATTCAAATCCTGTTACAAGATTTGTTACATTATTGAGCAATTAAAAGTATCCTTAGTTAAATAACCAAAAAATCCCCCGGCTTTACTGTTTTGATAGTGAATTGTCAAGCAAAAATAAAAGGAAATATGCCAGTGTATGAGGAGTGGAGCAGAGTTCCTGCAGGAGGGAAAAGCCCACAGGCAGACTGCTGGCAGTGGTGTATCTCTCTCTCATAGAAACATGACAATATAGAGAAAAGAGAGGATAGGGGAGCTCACTTGTGGTGTGTGTAAGAACTGGCTAAGCACCAAAGCCCTTATTTTCTCTGGATAATTTTTTCCTAAGTGAGCAAATGCCTGCTATAGAAACATCAAATATTTTCCAAGCAAGGTTCCAGGTAGAGAGTGTTCACTTGCATATCTGAGAAATCACTTAAACTTCAAACTTCACAAACAGATGTCAGTGTTTTGAAGCTGCCTGACATTATTAAAGATGCAGGTGGCCCATTGGCACTACTGACTTAATTTTGGGCAGCGATGGGCATTGCCTGGACGTGCAGCATCTCATCACTCTTCCCAAAACTCTGGTCATGCTCAATGAGAAAAACCAGGCTAAGATGAACTATAAATCTCAAAATACATATTTTTAGTAAAAATTATGAGCGAAGTCTGATTTAAAAAATTATAATAATATTGATGTTACTGCTGTGTATGTCATTTTTCATGTGTAACAGGAAACACAACAGATCTTTCAAGTCAACTTAGGCCAAACCCAGCAGACTATGAAACTCTAGAGAAGAAAGGGATTTAAAAATTGCAGTTTTGTTTTGTCTCCAGCCTCCTGTTTTCTTGCTGCTCTCATATTTCCCTAGGTGTCTTCTCATTTTCATCAGCTTCTAGCCGCCAGGACCTTGACATCTAATATGTTTTTGGAGTGCATTGCATCCAAATGGCCAGCACTCAATGACCAAAACATGCCTGATCAAGACTGCCTTGCAGGGTCTTGTCTCTATGCCTGGCCCAATCCTGCAACGTGTCCAGCACCCTCAGCTCCCCTCTCACTGACACTCTGCTGCAGTGGCTCGAAGAATCACAGCACAGTCTGAGTTGGAAGGACCTTTGGAGATGAACTAGTCCAACCCTCCTGCCACGGGCAGGGACATCTTTCACTAGATCAGGTTGCTCAAAGCCTCATCCGACCTGACCTTGTGCACTCCCAGGGACAGGGCATCTGCAACTTCTCTGGACAACCTGTTCCACCCTTGTCATAAAAATTTTCATCCTGATGTCCAGCCTAAACCCTCCTGCTTACTGTTCAAAACTGCTGCCCCTTGTGCAGTCACTACACATCCCTCTTCTCTGGTGGCAGCAGCTTTGCTTTTGGCTGCCACTCCACAATACTGGGAAAGGGAGCATGGCAGAACATAATGTCCAAAGAAGCATTAATTCCCTTCCCCTGGGCCCCTGCAGCACCTACCCACGAGGCTGCACTCTGGCTCCCCCAGTCAGTGCTGCTATGACAGAGAGCTGGGGGAGAAGGTCTTTACAATTTCTACCCAAGTGGTTACACTTGAAACAACTCCTGGGGTCTCTAAAACCAGATTTGGTGGGGTGATGAGTTTTTTTGGATTGTTTTGCTTTCCTTGTGTTTTTTTCTTTGAAGTGTGAGTCCTTTATGTCCCAGGTACAAAGCTTTGCAGGGCAGCAGAAGCTGCAGTGGCACCATGTCTGTGCATAGCCGATACCAGGTGAGGTAGACACCTGCTTGCCCTCTGGTGCCTGCACAGGACACTGTTGCTTGGCCTGTAAATGAAAAAGACCCAAAAGAGAGAAATGAGTGGGTGTGTGCTGGGCCAGCTTCACACCAGATGACAGCTAAAGGGTTGGAACTTTTATAACTAGGGAGGCACTTTACTTAGAATTTATTTTGTCAGGCTTTTGGGCCAATGGAACTGGAAAGGATTGTTACAGGAATAATGCCAGGAGAAGCTCTGGAAAGCTCAGGAGAAGCTCTGGAAAGTCAGGTCCCATAGATTTAATGTGAACCTTCTCAAACTCTGTGAATTTGGCAAGTTGAGTTTCCAAGTTCATCTGGCAGAGATGCTGACAAATCAAAGAGAGAAATCTTCATTTCACTTGGGTCCAGGTGAAGCAAGGTAACTTGTTCTGGCAGCCTTTCAGTGTCCCAAAAATCTGCAATGATGTATGCTGAAGTGTGTGCCCCTACCCTACGGGCAGAGTTCAGCATCTGCAATAAACTTGTATAGCCTAAACCATGCCCAGAACAAGACTGCTTTACAAAAGAAGCTGGCAAGTTCTTACCATAGCCTTCAGCAGTTGCAGTTCAGCCAGCTGATTTAATAAAGGACTTCAATGTATGTTGTGCTTCCAAAAAAACAGATTTCCCTTTACTGTCCAAAAAATAATAGCCAACTTAGGGGAAAAAAAGAGTTTGCAACTATGATTGTTTCCTTCAAACTGTGTGTTAGGCTGCTTTCCTGCTCAGCTGGCACAGCTTTGAAACGCACATGTGAGTAATTAACATGCTAATTAAATGTCTTGTGTCACACATGCACTGCCCCCTTTTAGCACTTATTTGAGAGCTCGCTAAGGACCCTCCATCCATGCCTGCACTGGAGCAGCACCTCTGCCCAAGCCAGCCCCAACCTCAGATGTGTCTGGTGCAGCAGAAAATGAGAAATGAAGTAGAAACATTACCACTTTGCTTTTCTTCTGGGAAAACACAGCTCCTCGGTAGCATCCTGGAAAAGCAGTTCATGTTTGGGATACACAGAAATGCTGAGCAGCTCTTTCACACATTATAAAATATTATAATGATTTATTACATGAGAAACCTTTTGATTGTATTTCATGAGCTTCTCTTATATTGGTTTATTAGAAGAGAGACAGTCCTCATTAAAACAATTTCCAGAATTAAACTAGAAACATTAATTCTGATAATGTTTGGGGCTATAAAAGTCCCATCTATGGGCAAGGCATGTATTGTTCCAAATGTAAAAGTACAAAAATCCTTTTAAATATGAGGGAGATGACAGACCTCAATAGTACAGTTTTCCAAACTCTAATTTAGGTCTTATCAAATCTTCTTTTCAGGCTGTGCATTATTTCTGTGAGCAGTCTTACATATAAGAAATACTTTAGATAATGTTTGGAAGCAACTAGGCAAAAGACAACTGAGTTTGTAGTCGCTGCTTACTCAATTCTGCAGTCTGAAAATAAGGAAGGATTTTGTCCCAGAGAAGCTGAGTGACAGCTTTGTTATGCTTGGCTTTCAGATCACCTCAGACTTCTTTCAGAACAATTTATTTTCCACTTTACTGTGTATTTATTAAATGGTTTGTGTGATGCATTATAAAACCTGGAAATACAGCAGCAAAATCCATTTTCCTCATCTTTTACTGATCACCAGCAACACAAAAGCTTTGGCACAGCTCATCAGCAGAGCACAGGTGAGTGTCAGACACGTTTTCTTCCCAAGTCACACAAGAAAACTTACTGAAATGTTGTGTGCTTGTGTTAGGCTGGGCAGCCTGACAACCCTGCTTAATGACACTAGAGGAGTTTAACATAATTTAAAGCTACTTTGATCACTAATCTCATCATAAAGAAAGATGTGGGCTTTTTCTACTTCCCCAACTCCCACCAATTTCATTGTCCATTGATGTCAATAGGAATGAGCATCCTGGGTGTGCAGTGGCAAGTCTGACATTTTAATGAGCCAAAATAAGGGTCTGAACAGCACTGAATATCCTGCCCCCTAGAGATTACACAGATTTAGAGGAATGGGAAAGGAAGAGAAAGACAGAGTGAGAAAAAAGGCCCTTTTCTGCCTAACTTTCTACTGACTGGAATGGAGAGACCAAATGGCAGGTGATAGGATTGCAGCCAAGTCCTGATTTTTTTCCTTTAAAATGCCAAAACAAGAGAGAGCCTCCAAAGGGTCTGAATAAACATGAGGTAAAAATTGTGCCTCACTTCTACTGTGAATAAAAATTAGCTGTAGAACAGGAGTGACCCTTCCCTGGTTTGATTTTCACTGCAATCCCAGGAATTAATTACAGCTTGGTCAGCAGGTACCTGGCCAACAAACACTCCCCATACATTGTATGTTAATTTCCACAAAGAATGCAGTGTGGGATGAAGTCACCTCAGCACTGGCAGCGTGCTGCCAGTGACATAGGTGATAGCTAACTGCAGTTAGCTATCCCTTTTTATGTCCTCTGGGCCATCCTCCACAAAACCCACACAAAGCAGGATGTCACACTTCCTTCATTGTACAAGCAAGGAAAGTTCCAGACTTTGATGAGCAATGTTCTTCACCACTGTGGAAAAAGAGTCTTGTTACCTATTTTTATACTCAGCTTGGTTCGGGTAGGGATTTTAAGCAACGTGATGAATATAAGTTTTTCTTTTCTACAGAACAACAAGCCTCACAGCAAAAGACATGAAGGTAAAGGCTACCTTATCCACTTCTCCTTTGCTGAACTGCCCCAACAGCACATGGCCTTGTTTTCTTTTTCTGCCTGGAGAAGTTTTGTGTACACCAATCAGACTTCTACTCCTCCTTTGGAAAACCACCTTCTATTACTTTGTACCTCTGTCCTTGCATAATGTCCAGGCATATTTCCCTGCCCATACATTTATCCCATTGCATCTAATCTTATCCCACAGGAACAACACTTGGTGTTTATAGCCTTCAAATACTTGCTGAAGGTTATCATATCCTCCTCCTTTAGTCACTATTTGGAAAAGTTGTTTATGCTGAATTCTTTCAGGCTTTCCTCATCCAGCTGTTCCCTCCCACCTTTCATCTGATGTGGTGCTCTCTGAAAGCCTTCAGCCTGTCCACATCACCCCAGGCCCGGGATGTACAGTAACGATGGCAGCAGCCCTGCTGCAGCCGCAGCACACCCCTCTCTGCACTAAGATACCTCAGTGGGCAGCCCCAAAGCACACGGACCAGTCCTAGCCCATAGTACAGCAGTGTCTGCTAACTGATGTTCCTGCTTTCCAGATTTCTCTGTCATTTTGAGCAGTAGTGTTTCAGACTATTTTCCCAAATATATCAACTTTGGTTTTCCCAGGCACAGTCTAATTTGATTATTTCCTGCACATATTTCCAACCTCTCCAGCTTCCCCCATATTATTGCTACATCCTCCCTCATTTGCTTTTGACTGCTTGGGCCAAATTGCAGGGAAAGCAGATATGAGCTAGGATGTGTATCCAGGCTCTCTGCCAGCTATTTTGCAAAGAAATCACCCAGGCCACAAGATCGCGCTTCTCACGAGTCACAGTGACAAACCGCGAGTTAGCAAACAGCTTTGCTTTTTCCAGCTCACCTGGTTACGTGGGCAGGATCTGCAGCAGTCAGCTGACCCACGCAGTCACAGAGGCTTGAAGGTTTCCATCTCCTACAGTGACTTGCAAGGTGCCCTTAGGTCCTCAGGGGACATCATCAGGTATTATTTCAAAGAAATTATTTGAGGTTAGACACAAAAATGGACGTGTCCTGATTTTCAGATGCCAAGTGCTTATAGCTTCAATCAGGGGTTTTGGCCACTGTGCTACCTAAAGAATGAAGTTTTGGGCATGATCTGACCAAGACTGGAAAGCTTCACCACCTTTGAATTTCACCTTTGCAATTGCTTTTGTGTTGGTGAATGAATCGTAGCAATATGGGAATTGTTTGCATGCGTTCATGCATGTGTGTGTGTGTATATTTTAGCTTTGGAAGCAGAGACCAGGCAGAGGAGCATTAGTATTCCCTGAGAGCACAGGGCCTGAAGGAGCAATGACAAGGGTCACTGAAAGTCTGTGGCCTTACTTGGGAGTGGGGTGGCCTGCGCTTCAGCCAGGAAGCTGTTGCATATTTTCCCGCTTCAGAAATAGCCTGAATCATCTCACACCTACATAAGCTGCTTTCCAGGAGGTGACCTGCTTTCCTGAATCCAACCATTTAATCAAACCAGGCTTTATTTCTGTTTTAGTTCTTTATGTAAAGTTACTCCTGTTTCACGAACACTGTCAGCAGCTGTTCATGGCCTTTTATCATTGCACTGCTCAAATTCCTTGGGGCTTTTTCCCACTTAACAACCGAGGCATCCTGTCTGCTGGGGCAAAGTGAGTGTTCTTAACTTCACCTCCCAGCTTTTAGAAAAGCGACTCTTTAGCAGGAAACTGCTTACATTTCACTAGATCACATGTGACTCTGCAAACTAATATTTACTAAGTCAGACTCAATCCATTCAGCATTCCCGGCACCCAGCTGCCTGAAAGCGGGCAGGCAGGGTCAGCTCCACGGACTGCGCCAGCAGACACATCAGATGGTCAGGAAGATGAGCTGGAAGGTAACAACTCTGTAGCCTGTCAGTTCAGACATCACCCCCCAAATCTCTCCTTAGCTGCAGTAACGGTGTTAAGGGGCAAAGGCAAGACAGTGCTGCCTCCACCAGCCTAATCACAGCCAGGTCTGAAGTTACTTGTGCAGAGGACATTAGTGGAGACCCCTGTGCCTTGGGGTCCCTCAGGGAGGGCAGAAGGACATCCTGCACAGCTCTAGGCAGGAATCTGAGGAGTCCTGCTGCAATGGCAGGGGCTTAGGGCAGACATCCAGGGTAAAGCCCCGGGTTACTAAGAAAACTTGAACACCTGTGGATTCCAGTGGTGAGATTCTTCTCTCCTCACTCTCTAGCAGAGCCATAGGCTCCTTTTCAGTTAGTGGTGTATGGGAAAAATAGTGAATAGTATCCTTTTGGATACTATTCACCTGTCGATATGCCTGCTGTCTTTTGGATGAGGTGACTCCAATCCTGGAATCCAGCAGCGGAAAGAAACAGAGCTAGTTCTGCTGACTATAGATCTGAGTAGAGGTGATTGGTTTCCCAGACCTTCCCTTAGCTGCTGGGTGGAGCCGTGAGATGGATTCAGGTGCAAGATGCTCTGCAGGTCTGATCTGAAAATGGATAAAAGGAAGAGTGGGCAGGCAGGGCACTGCAGAGGGCACAGTGACAAAGCCATTTATAGCCACTCTCATGCCCTCCCTTAGCTTGCCCATTCCTGTCCATCTTCTCTTGAGATGGAGGCGGGAGCAAAGGCCAAGGAACTACTGGGGCTTCGGCCCTATTAAGTATTACAAAAGGTAAGGAAGGGAGACTTTGAATGACATAAGTTTCTTGGCCCTCAAATTGTCTGTGCTTACCCCGCACCAGAATCAGGAAACACAGCCCAGAGGCATCCCAATTGGTGGGCTGGGAACCAGTGCAGGTCCCCAGATGCCAGTGCAGTGCTGTGCCCAAGCTACCAAACCCAAGGCTTATCAACTCAGGTGCAATGCCAGCAGAATGTGTCAGTACTGCCATCAGACTAGGCCTGTGTGACACCAGGCTGCACTGTGTGTTGTTACCAACTCTCTCCACATGGGCAGCCCTGGGCTGCTGCCTGGCTTGGGGTATGCAGGGCTCATAACCACTAGCTTGCTTCAGACCAAATGTGCTGAACTCACCTCCCTCCCTGTGAAAAAGTCATTGAAGTGAGAGGGAGGAAAGTACAAGCTTGCTTTGGTCACTCATTTAGATCTATGCTTTGGAAGTGAGCAAGGAAACTGCCAACAAGCATCTGTCACAAGTAGTTCACCCTCACTCCAGTAGTTCCCATACCTGGGAAAAATGCCCTTTCCTTCCTGCTTGATGTTAGAGACTGCTTGGCTCCTCCTAGGTATCCAAATGTGTCTTATGGGTTGAAATTTTGTGGTCCCCAAATGCTTTCAAGAGACATGATGTATGCAGGTAACCAACACACGCTGTCACTGTGCAGTGGGGCAAGAAGCCTGCTGTTGGTCAGTTCATTTAGCCCATCCTAACAGTGTTTCCATTTTAAGGTAAAAACACTTGCACATTCAGCACATAAAGTCCTTAAAAATAATAGGGTTTTTTTGGGACAGTGGTGGCACGAGAATGGGAGAGGTGGTCTCTCTGCAAACTGTTGCACTGTGATCTGGCTGAATACTTCAGCCACTGAATAAAAGCCCCCCTCTTCTGGATCCAAGCACCCAAATAAGGGTGTATGTATTCAGCACAAGCACAGCTCTAAACCCAAGCTCCAAACATGAGCAGGTGCTTCTCCCTCTCTTTTCATCATCTGAGCCTAGCTGATGTCTCCTGCCAATTTCAAAGTTAAGTGAATACAATGGGGGCGAAGCAGCTGGGGGGTGGCAGGAAGGGGGCATGGAGGGGCCCCTGCTTGGCAAGGTGAGTAGTGCCCGCGGGGGTGGTGGGCAGCCCTGCCAGCTCTCTTTGTGCAGCTCTGTGAGAAAAGGGGGGAAGGAAGAGGCGACAAACAAGCAAGCTCAAAGTGAAAACCACTGAGGCCAGCAAGTCATGGCTGAGCTGTGCCAGCTGCAAGCTATTGCTTCTCTAATCAGTGTGCAAACTATTTTGCTGGTGTAGGGAAGAACCACTAGAAGTGTGTGGGTTTGTGGTTGGTGGAGCTGGAGGAGAAGCGATGTGGATCTTCCTTACTGACAAACAGCCGTCACAAATTCCCTAGCACCTGGCATTTAGGATGTGTCTCTGTACACAGCCACAGCCTGGTTGGCCCAAACAGCTGGGTCCTGAGGGAGAAGAAAAGAGCAGCTATGCTCTCCACAATTACTCTAGAGCAAGGAATGCCACAAAACACTGGGTGTGCCGGGAAGTCGTTCCTGGAGCTGCCACATGAAATAGGACCTCAGCACCAGCTTGCTTGGACCAGCTACCAGATAATCAGCTGCCAGGGAAAATTCTCGTCCCCAAAACTTCTCTTCCCTCTCCTTTGTGCCCTGTGCCATGGTTCCCAAAGGGCCACTGCAGTTCTCATGGCCAAAAGACATCCATTCTGGATGGAGGAATGTGGTTCATGCCAACCACAGCTCTCCTTTTCAGGCTGAGATTGCCCGCACAGGGAGCAGGTTGTGTGAGGGCAGGTCTGACACCCCGGTGGGATGTCAGAGGGGCAATTGCGGCTGCTAAAGGCTTTCGGTGAGGGGCTCGTGCAGCCCTTTTGTAGCGCACTGCCAGGGTCACACGGCGGCCAAGGTCGGGCTGTGGCACTGCTCTGCCACCCCGCCGGCCTGCGGCGGAGCCAGGCACGGAGCGCAGTGAACGCA